>JAOTRH010471604.1:0-26823 GCA_034768845.1 Heliamphora exappendiculata | reverse complement strand
GTTTTTGGGGGAGCTTGGAATTGGAATTTTAGAACAGACGACTCTTCAATATGTTATATGGCTCTTTTTCTCTGTTTATATGGGTCTGTTTATATGGCTCTTTTTCTCTTTTTTTTTTTCTCTTTTTTTTTTTTTCTCTTTTTTTTTTTTTTAACCTTAGAGGGCACTCCAATTTGAATAAACGTACTAAGAATGGAGTCACAAGGCTTCTTGAAATTATTCATACATATATTTATGGGCCTTTTAATGTTTCATCTTTTGGGGGAAAAAATATTTTATCACATTCATTGATTATTTTTCACGTTACAGTTATATTTATTTATTGCGCGAAAAATCTCAAGCAGTGGACGCCCTTGAGGTCTACATTATTGAGGTAGAAAGACAATTAGATAGAAAGGTGAATATCATCAGATCAGATAGAGGTGGTGAATATTATGAAAAATATGACAAGTCAGAGCAACGCCTAGTCTCATTTGCTAAAATCCTTGAAAAGCATGGTATTTGTGCTCAATACACTATGCTAGGAACACCACAATAGAATGGTGTAGCGAAAAGGCGTAGTCGTACTTTAATGGATTTGGTTAGGAGTATGTTAAGTAATTTCACAAACCTATTTCATTGGGATGCATGCTTTTAAGACCGCTGTGTATATCTTAAATCGGATTCCTAGTAAGATAATTTCAAAGACTCCTTTTGAACTGTGGACAAGAAGGAAACCAAGTTTAAGACACCTACATGTTTGGGATTGTCCAACGGAGGCTAGAATTTATAATCAACAGGAAAAAAATTAAATTTTAGAACGATAAGTGGTTACTTTATTGGTTACCTTGAAAAATTTAAATGGTGCAGGTTTTACTGTCCTAGTCATAATACGAGAATTGTAGAAACTGGTAATGCCAAATTCATTGAAAATGGTGAAATCAGTGGGAGTGTAGTATCACGAAATGTGGTTATCCAATAAGTTATGGTACAAGTCCCATTACCTATAACTTCAAAAGAAGTTGTTATTCCTACTATTGTCACCAATGAACAAGTGGTAGAAGAACCACAAGAAATAGCATTAAGAAGATCTCGAAGAGAAAGGAGATCAGCTATTTTGGATGACTATGCGGTATATCTGCAAGAATATAATTATGATATTAGGACAAGTAAGGATCTGGTTTCATTTTTGGAAGCCATGAAAAATGTTGATTATGCTAAATGGATTGATTCCATGAATGATGAGTTGAAATAAGTGGACCAGAATGAAGTCTGGGATCTCGTTGAATTGCCCAAAGGATACAAGAAAGTTGGTTGAAAATAGGTCTTTAAGACCAAATGCTACTCGAAGGATAATATCGAACGACATAAAGCTAGACTTGTGGCCAAAGGTTTTACTTAGAAATGAGGCATTAATTATAAATAGACCTTCTCACTTATATCCAATAAGGATCTACTTCGAATCATTATGGCATTGGTAGTTCATTATGATTTATAGTTGCATCAAATGGATATAAAAACTACTTTTCTAAATGAAAGTTTAGATGAAAATGTCTATATGGATCAACCTGAAGGTTTCTCCATTAAGGGAAAGGAACACTTAGCTTGCAAACTTAAGAAGTCAATATATGGACTTAAACAAGCTTCTCGACAATGGTACCTTAAGTTTAATAATACTATTACTTCCTTTGAATTTAAAGAAAATACTGTTAATCGATGTATATATCTAAAGGTTAGTGGGAGCAAGTTTATATTTTTGATTATATATGTTGACGATATATTGCTTGCCAGTAGTGATCTTGGTTTATTGCATAAAACTAAGAAGTTTCTCTCAAAGAATTATGAAATGAAAGATACGGGTAAGGCAACTTACGTAATAGGAATAAAAGTACTTCAGGATAGATCACGTGGATTGATATGGTTATCTCAGAAAGCATATATTGAAAGAGTTCTAGAGAGATTCAGTATGGAAAGTGTTCCGATACTGATGCCTGTATTCAAAAAGATGATAAGTTCAACTTAATGCAATGCCCACAGAATGATTTGGAACGTAAATAAATAGAAATGATTCCTTATGCATTTGTAGTAGGAAGTCTTATTTATGCACAGACTTGTACAAGACCAGATATCAATTTTGCAGTTGGTATGCTAGGCAGATACCAAAGAAATCCTAGAATAGACCATTAAAAAGTTGCAAAGAAAGTGATGAGGTATTTACAAGGAACGAAATTCTACATGCTCACATTTAGGAGGTCGATAATCTTGAAGTGATTGGCTATTCAGATTTAGATTTTGCTGGATGTGTCGATAGTAGAAAGTCCACTTTTGATTATTTGTTCCTATTAGCTGGTGGAGCAATATCTTAGAAAAGTACAAAACAAACTATCACAGCATCATCTACAATGGAAGTCGAATTTGTGGCATACTTTGAGGCTATAGTTCATGGATTATGGTTGCGGAACTTTATCTCAAGACTTGGGGTGGTTGACTCTATTGCCAAGCCCTTGAGAATTTATTGTGATAATTATGTAGTTGTGTTTTTCTCTAAGAATGACAAATATTTTAATGGTGCTAAACATATGGAATTGAAATACTTTTCCATTAAGGAAGAAGTTCAGACACATACGGTATCAATAGAACACATAAGCACATATCTTATGGTTGCAGATCCATTGACGAAGGGGTTACTGCTAAAGACGTTTAAGGAACATGCCAATAGAAAGGGTTTCGAGCGTAGCCCAGAATAGTTTTAGTTAAATTTTTATGGACTGCATTATGCATTTTGTTTTATTTGACACTTTGAAATCTCATTAATTGTATTTATGATATTTCTTGTTATAATTGTGTGTATACATGTAAAAGAATGAATGATAAATAGGAATAGTCTCAGGCAAAAGAGACATTATGTTGGGCTTTTAGAATGAACTTCTCATTTATAGATCATATTAAATGGGTTGCTAGTGTTGTGGTACATGGAATGGATTATATCGCTTATGATGTAAGACCGCTATGATTCATATTAGTAAGTTGTTTAATTATGATATTATGATGGTCAAATTTGAATATGGGTGGATGTGATTTATTGCGCGCCTAATATTAATCTTATTAAACTACTTAAGTTATTATATAGTCCAAGTGGGAGAAGAGTAGGAGTTTTATTTGAAAACAATTTCTTTTCAGTTATTTAATTAAATAAGAATGGCTATAATGCATTGATAATTATCTTATTAAACATATAATATATGTGTCGTAATTATGTGGGTTATAAATTAAATAAATATTTAATCTAACACTTTCAATCTTGATTTAGTTCACGACTAAAGCTATCTTTTCGTTTCACACAAACACGATTTTTTATTGGTATCAAAGCAAGTTAACATTTCTTTTTTTTTAATAAAAAAATTTTTTTGGTGAGGTTCTTATAACTTTTAATCATGGAATTTTCTAAAGAAGAAAACTCGATTATATGATCGCATCTTTCATAAGGATCAAATTATTCAAATTGGAAAGCTCGCACGAGAGCATTTTAAAATCAATTGATGAATGTGTTTGGCTTTAGGTGGTATATAGCTATGTTCACCTAATGTTGAATTTTGGAATGAGTTACTTTCTAAGTTTACTAATCAATTAATGGAATAAAAAGAATTTTGAAAATGTTCGTTCGAATAACAAGGCTATTAATCCTTCTTTTAGTGGTGTCACACTTGATGAGTTTTGTTGTATTTGCACATGTGAGCTCTGCTAAAGAAGTACGGGATATTTTGTAAGTCATTCATGAAGGCACGACTTCTATAAAACATGCGAAACTTCAAATGCTCACTACCAATTTTAAAACTTCAAGAATGAAAAATAGTGAGATTTTTGATGAATTTTATACCAAATTGAGTGATATTTTGTATTCAAGTTCTAATTAGGAAGAAGAAATTCTAGAATTTTGCATTGTTAGAAAAATTTTGTATTAACTCCCTTAGAGATTCCACTAAAAGCTTACATTAATTGACAAAAGAAAATATGTCGATGCTTTACAGGTAGAATGGTTGGTTGAAAAGCTCTAAACCTATGAGCTAGTCTATGCCAACCCAGAATCCAAAGGCATAGTTTAAAACATTGCTAAAGATGACAAAACAATGTTGGAGAAAATGATAAGTTCGGTGCTAAAACTTTAGAATTATTTTTCAAGAAAATTTAAAAATCTTTTAAAAATAAAAATTTCAGCAATTTTAAGCTTAAAAATAAAGAGGTTGATAAAATTAAAAATATTTCTAAGAATGATAATAGGAACGTCAAGATTCAATCCCACATCATGCAGTGTTGGAATATCAAGGTTAGTCATGTAACATACATCAAAGTTCGAACAAGGAAAAAAAATGCCAGATTTTTTCAGTGACTGGGGATGATAGTATCTCAAAAGATGATTATGATAATGATAGATTAGACAATGACAATGGTAATTTTATTCCTTTGACATGTTCATGGGTCGGGTCCAATTTGGGTGTCCATTTGTTCTGAAAGCCCCATCGCCCAATAGTGGATTCGGTCCAAGCTAGATTCACCTTCTTTATTTTCCGTCAAGCTTTTGCTCTTCGTATCCTGCTCGGTGGAGAATGGGAGCTAATCGACCTATCCTTAGAGCTCATTCATTTGGCTACGCGTGCTTGGATGAGGCCTACTCCGCCCCAGTTAGTATTTATTTCATTGTCACATCTTCGCCACACGTCGTCCATCGATAAGCAGTAGTTCAGTGAGGTAATTACTTCGAGGAGTTTAGTCCTTTTGTCTGCCCAAGGTGATCATTCGGCAAACCTACCACTTAGCCTTTGCCTCTTATAAATAGAGCGTCCTTTACCATTTTGATTATCATTAGTACCTCTAGTCTCAGAGCCTGAAAATATTGTGTATTGCATTGCATTCGGTCGTGTGCCACTAGGGGTGGGCATGGGTCAGTGTGGATCGATTTGGGACTTAATTCAAAATCAACCCGATCAAGGTCAATTCTAAAATATTGAATCAAGAATTGACCCATCCATTCTTTAGAACCAACCCAACCCACCCCAACCTAAATAAACTCGAGTTGGTTCGGGTTAGTTTGGGTTAAAATTATTGTTCAATTAAATTAAAGATTTTTCTTAATAAAATATTCTAAAGTAATAATATATTCCATATTCTATGAGCTAGCGGCTTATGTTTTAGTATAAGATGCCAAAATGATCGGCTTAAATCTCACTCATCTTATTTTTAATTTACACATTTTTAACTATAACTAAAGGTACAAATAATATAAATAATAGCTTTATGTGATTTGAATATTCTTCCTCACATCCCTCATGTCCTTTGTTATGCTAACTAGACTTGAATCTTTTGAGTCTATCATTGCTCATTCTAAGGGAAGATAGGGGTGGGTTTTAGGATTTCTACACTTCTAGTTGTTTTCATATTTTACCCTAGGGTTTTTAATTTGTAGTGCCCAATCTCTTTTCCTCTTAGGCTAAACTTAGTATTGGGGATGGGTAAGTTTGTCGAGTTAGTCATCGATCATTCAGCCTTGGTCACCATTAGGGAGATAAATGGGACCCTTTCATTAGTCTCGGTTTGATTTTACAACGATACCGCTTCAGGCAAAACCAACTTGGGGTGGGGAACAAAGTTGCCTTTCCCAAAGCCTTGATGGTTGAGGTTAGGGTTCGATTTCCAATTAATCCCCTTTTGCGCAAGATGCTCAACCAATGCTAGCTCTTCCCCTTCTAGGTCTCCATCAATTTCCTTTTGAGTCGTCATGGGTGGTCGAGATCAACCGGTGCTATGAGTTAAATCTCAGCATCCCTGAGATATTTTATTGCTACACTTTAGACCACAAAGTACACTCGACCCACTACCTCTACCATAGTAAGCTTGCCTTAAGGCTTATCCATGACATCCCTAATTATGATAAGCATGTGAGAAACTTTATCTTAGTCAGTAGCGAGTTTGAATTATCCATAGAGCATGTTGGGATGCACGGACGAGCTCTCCCTATAATGCCTGGTAGCCCAAGTTTGTTCTCTTATTGCTTTTCACATTTTTACTATTTTCTTTCAATAAAGCTCATATATCAAGATTTTTTTTTTCATCTGTTAATTCATTTCTTTTATATTTTTGCAAAGGTCATTATCGTGTCTCGGTGGAGAAGGCAAGCTAACATCAACCGTCTGAAGTGAGCCTTGGGAATCAAACAAGGTTATGTCACTGTTGAGCTATAGACACATGTTTAGGCATAGAACCCCCTCAACCTCCACCTCTATTCGTAAAGATCTTACTAAGCAAGCCAAGCCATCAACTATGCTGAGAGTGAGAACTGGCTTCAACTCTGGCGAGGTATCCATAAGAGGCATCACTTCGTCAACAACTGCCACGGCCACCAAAACTGTGGTGGTACCGGCTATTTCACTTATCCCATCTCGGGCTTCTTCCTTTCTCAGGCTCGAACCTCAATCAATGCACTAACGGTTGCTCCCAAGCGGTTGTAACCTCTGCTCTAACCAACAACATCCAAAAGTGCCATTGAATGGCTCAAGGAGATGTCTAGATTGCAGTCTCCTTCAAGCTTGATGTAGAAAAGGCCCTCAAAATATACGCATCCAAGCTATTGAGCAATGTTCGACTATTTTACAAAGAAGACTCAACGAATAAGAAGTCGAGAGTTGCCAAGGAACTGATAAAAAGTTTAATGTTCTCTCTCGACATCGGTGACCATCTCCCGCTCTAGCGGTGATCATTACCTGCGGGCTATACAGCTCAGCATCAGGGTAAGCCGTGAACCTCTTTTCTTGCTTTACTTACTTTTGACTTCCCACTCACAATGTCTTTCTCCATTGTAGCATCTGTAATGCCTCGGCCTCTTCTACGATCACTATGAGGAGATCTCTCGGGAAGGGCACCGAGTTACAAAGGCCTTCGAGATGGCTTGCGAAAAGCTCATGGAAGTAGAGGTGATACAACTATCTACGACCGCTATGAGGAGAACTCTCGGGAGGGGCGTCGAGTTACAAAGGCCTTCGAGATAGCCTACAAGAAGCTCAAGGATGCTGAGGTGATACAACTGCAAGCGATCATTGAAAGGTAATCATTCGAGGAGAGGGTTCGACCACTGTGGACAAGCTAAAGACTTGGGACTTGTTCGTGAAGGTCCAGGACTTAGAGGTGAGGCTGGCATCATCTCAGGATGTGGTGGAGGAATTCAAAAAGATCTAGGTGGACATGGAGGTATCTCGCGTCTCTCAGGATAAGGAATTCTAGCAACAGGAGTGGGATGCAGCCCAATAGTAATTTATGAGAAAATCCATGCCATCCGAGTCGAATTTCTTGCGATCATCTACAAGGACGCTTTGAGGAAAGTTGGTGTCCTGGAAGACTCCTCCCACAAGGAAGGAAGGAACCAATCGAGTTCATATTCAAGTTCGTGATCCTAAGAGCACGTTGAAGGGCCAACCGACAGTCTATGGGCCAAGGTAAGTTCTCTTTTTTTTCTGTTCTTTTTTAGTTGTTTTTACTTATTTTAGATATTTTGAGCATGTTTTAAGTTATTAATTGAATATTTTATCAATTTTATCAATTTTTGGTGCATGGCCTGTAGACATGCATATTAGGTTTTGAACTCTAAAAATTCAATTTTTCTACAAAAACTTTAATAATTTCACATTTTAGATGATGTTTGGATGTTAGATTAAGAAAATCTATCATTGTTGAACCAAACGAAATTCGCACTCAAGCACCATTCTAGTTAAACCTTAAGAAGAAACTTGGTTTGATTCTAATTTGCTTCGTAGTGATGTAGACGATGATCGAAACCTGAAGTTTATAGTTAGTCATCCTGAATAGTGCTAATTGGTTAATGCATTTGTTTTTCTTTCTACATGCAGCGGACGACAATATGGCTCATTCCCTCTAAATTTTCTACCAAGAATGTTAGTTTTTGAAAACTTGAACTTATCTAGTTATTTTTGCCTATCATTCATGCATTAGTTAGGTATATAGACTTAAATATGTAATTTGACGGAGTTGAGACTAATCATGTGGTTAGGATGAGTGGGTGCCTAACATTTTTTTATTTAGTACCTTAGCTCCTAAACCTTTCCTCTAGTAACAAAAGGACTAAGCCTAATTCACAGGTTAATTTAGTGTTGGCTATTTGCAGTGGGCAGCGTCTTTACCAAAGATTTATTGAAAATAAACTGCTTATGCCTTTCGCCATATTAGCTAGCTTAATAGTTATTTTGGGTGGATTATTGTTAGTGAGTTACTGGAACTTCAAGGTCAGTGAACCTTACATAGAAAATACTCGCAGATAAGAGAAGGAAACCTATCCAAAATGGAAGCTAGAGTCTTTCCACCCACTAAACCTCAATCTAGATGATATATGTAATTTGGATGATGATAATTTGATTGGGCGTGGAGGTATAGGAAAAGTTTATAGATTGAATTTGAAGAAAGGTTTTGGGACGGTGGTAGTAAAGAAACTATTGAAGAGAAATGGGGTAAAGGTTTCGGGAGCAGAAATGCAAACTTTGGGAAAGATCAGACATAAAAATGTCTTGAAGTTATATACCAGTCTAATGAGAGGCATGTCGAATTTCTTGGTTTTTGAGTACGTGAAAAATGATATCCTCTTTTAGGCACTTCATCGAGAAATAAAAGGAGGAAAATTGGAGTTGGATTGGTATAAGCAGTATATAATTGCGCTAGGAGCTATAAAAGGACTTGTTTATTTGCAACACAACTATTGCCTGCCATTATTTATAGAGATATTAAATCAACCAACATTTTTTTAGATGATGATTAAGAATCGAAAATTGATAATTTTGGGGTGTTAGGATTGCATACTAAAAATCATGATTTTAGTTTTATTATTTAATTTTATTTATTAATAAAATTAGTTTTTCATTTTATGAGAATCTTAATGAGTAATATATGTGTTTCATTATTTATTTAATATTGTGCATGACTGTCTTTTGTTTTACATAATATTTAATCTGGTATATAGAGTTCAACTTACACACAGAAAATCAGATTATTGATTCTTGTAAAATTTAAGTTTTTGATTCACAATTTATATGAAATTGGCACACTATCGGTACAGCTGCAGCACAATATTTTAGTAGATCTGTCTTGATTACGTGGAACGATAATTGTTTCGACAATTATTTCAACTCATTATACTAGCACACTTTGTGTGTATTTAACATGACTAAGTTGGAGTAATTAATTTTGTATTGACATTATAAATTAATTTACACCATGTGGTTATTATGGGTACTTATGTTTTTAATTTTGAAATAATTATTATCTGTGCATATTTAATATTCATTATTTTGGTTTATTAGATGATGCGATCTTGTATGGGTCTATAATCCCGGTGAGTTAGATATCAATATTAAGTATATGGTGGATATTAATTATTGACAAAATTCACGTCCCGAAAAATTAAGATTGATGATACCCCCTTAAGAAAAGCTTATAAGTTTTGACCAAGCCAAACCCTATAGATGAATTTTATAATCTGGCAACTAAACAAGTTAAGCAGAATGGCTTGAAATTTTTTTAAGAAGCCAATTAAATATAATTGTCAGTAATTTAATTTATTCGGCGGGTAACTATAATCTTAACGTAGGAAAAATAAATAAGCATTTAATAATAAAAGCTCAAATACTACGATTTTGAGAATAAAGTTGGAAGTGCAATTATAATTTTTTAGTAGAATGAATCTTAGCCTATTTATATACTGTTATAAAATCTAGCGGCTAGAAATTCATAATTGGTTCTAGGGTTTTCAGGTCTTGTGAATCCAAAGAACATGCAGCTGGATATGTTTTGAAAAATAAGATAGATCAAAATCTACACTTTGTTCGTATTTAGCATTCGGAAATACAATAAAAGGTTTGTGTTGGAGATTTGATTAGAAGTTAAAAACTGCGGTGGATTGTTAACTAAAAATTATTGCAGCAACCAAAATCATCCAACTAGATTTCAAAATGTATAATCTTAAAACTAATTTTGGGAGTATTATCAGGTTTTATTTTGATTGTTCGATATCAAAAGTTTTAATCTGAACCCAGTTTCGGCGTTTGTCCGTCCATCTATTTTTTGACTAAAATTATAGACATAATTTTAGGATCTTGGCAGTTTGCTCCAACATGGGGTTGTAAAGATTGTAGAAGGGTCCTCTATGAGTTTTGAAAACCTCCTCTTTTGTTGGAACTCATGGTTACATTGCCCCTATTGAGTTCGATTAATCTCATTTTTCTATGGAGTTTACTTGATCTTTGTTTATATTCAAAATTCATCTACAGAAAATTATATGAAAATTGTTAAAACAATCCTATAAAAAGAGTAGTTTATTATTTTACTGAAAGCAGTGAAAAGAAAATAAACAACACACTTAATGGAACTGAAATTGAAAAGCAAAAGTAGAAAATGAAATGACTGAGGCTAATGTACCTCACTATGTCCATAAGACTGAATTCGCCTCTCACGGTGGTGCTTCGAGTTATTTGAGCGTTTATCTCTCAACGATCTAACACACACAGTGGAAGCACAACAATCTTTATTGTTAGGACTCTAAGTCCATTTAGATTTTGATAATTCTATTTAATTTAAAATTCCTATGATTGAATGAATTTAGTTTTCTTTATAACTCTAGATGTAAATCTCCTTGGTCGATTAGGAATCATAGGTTTTTCAAAACTCCTGTTAAAGTTAGGAATCCTTTGGACTTGTGAGTTCCAATTGTATTAGAAATCTTGAGTTAGAACTTTTTCCAAATTCGAAGACTAAAATACAACACATGAAACTCAAGATACAAGTGTTTAAAGTAGATTCGAGCAAGTATAGTTCACGTAAAACACTGTTTGTCACCTGACCACTCGAACGATGAATATTTTACTCCAGCAAACTCCTAACAGTTTTAATTTCACCGAAACTCGGACTATTGGATTTGTATCCCTATATAAATGGACATACCCCCTGACTCGAAAATCACTTCAGAATCAGATAAAAGGCAGTGCCTTTAGTTATAAACTGAAGTTCCTTTTGAGTTTAAAAAAGAAAAAGATCATTTATATTCGACTTAGATGGATTTCTAAGTTTACCGATGGAGGATTTTGCCAGCGTGTAGTTTTGAGGATTCACTGCTGCGGTGATCAAGTGGAGAACGATGTACGTTGATTTGATAAGTAACCTTAAGACGTTTGAATTGAGGATTCGATCAAAGTTTGTAAGTGGTGTCTTGTAACTATTCAATTGTTTAGTGTTTGATCACCTAGACTTGGATTAATCCCATGGCTTTTACCCGAGTTGGGGTTTTTTACGTAAAAAATCGTGAACCTCTAATTTTTGTGATTGGTTCATGTCCGAACAGGTATTAAACATGTCCGGTTTGAAGCAAATGAACATAACCGAACCGACACACCTAGTTGCAGTATAACGGTAATGAACTGGAATGATAATTATCTAGTTGGAAGATTAATTTAAATTAATTAAAGTTTATTTTAAAATAATTTAAGATATCTCCCATTCTAAAGCCCGGCCCAAGGGATGGCGATGCGCACGCGTGTGTTGTTTAGGTTAGACTCAAGCTCAAGCGCACACTTGAGTAGGTTCTCCTCCTTCCACAAAATTCTCAAGTGTGGATAGGTCCTCTTCCTTCCACAAAATTCCCAAGTATGGCCTGACGTGTAACTCCCCAAAACTCAGGTCACGCAAAAAACCCACAAAAAACAGTTTTGGGATGTCACGATCCACCAAAACTGTCTGAACTCAACAAGTCAAGACAAAGAATGCTAGAACGAAAGATAGAGTTCTTGTAAAACACACTACTAAGGGTTTATTTTATGTAAAAGAATAGCCCGAAGGACTATGGTTTTGACCCCAAGAGCCAAACTTTAAAACAAAACAGAACTTTTCATTTTTGCCCAGACTGCTTGATCGATCCTCACGAGGACACTGCCCTCAAACCAAAAAACGCTGAAAAACATAAGGTTTTCTTAGACCGGCCAATAAATCGCTCGAGCAATCTGTCGAACGGTTTGGCTCTAGACCACTTTCATCAAAACATTTTCCTGGAACCAACCGTTAAACATTTTCCAACCTTTATGGAAACTTCAAAGGCATAACAAGCCGAAAGAAGAACCACCCAAACAAGGTTCAAAATCCTTCCTCGAAGCACAAACGTTTAAACAAGGCATAAAACCAACCGAAAATGATTTAGTCAAATGTTTAAACCCTATGAAAACGTAAAACAACTACCATCACAATGTCGCTCACATGTTTCATACAACATACATACATTGAATTAAGTGCCTCAAGGCTTACAAAACATGCGTTGAAGCCAAAGCATATACTTTCATTACATACATCAAAACAAGATGGTACTAGCAACCACACAACAAACAACCCCAAACAGCTACAGAGGTGCTACTCTTCGGCCCTTCCAAATCACCAAGATCAGGCTACATGATCAAGCCCTTCTGTGAAATGTTTTCAAAAATCTCACAACGTGAGTCAAAACTCAATAGAAAACATATTAGCATTAAGTAAAAGCAAAACATGCTAACATGAACGATATGATCAAACCAGCTTACACAAGCCTCAAAATGGTTTTCTTTCTCAAAACCCACAAGTTTTCATATAAACTCCAATAACATTCAACAGTTTATAAAACATAAATAATATGCTATTTTCCAATCAGGTTTACATAACCCATAATGATTCCTATGCTATTTTCAAAATATTTCCACTATTTCAATCAAAATGTTTAAAACTACGACTCAACTCCAAATGTTAGCTTCAAACCTCCGAAACTCAATTTTCAAACTTTTACATAAATCTTTCCTTTTTCAAAACCCATCTTTTTGAAAATCACGGACACCCACATGTCCATTAACTTTGTAATAAACCATAACAACGCATAAAAAAACTTTTTATCAACCCGAACATGGTTTAGACACAAAGATCAAATCATGTGTTATGGTTTATAAATCATGTGTCGAATAATTCTCCAAAAAACTTCAAATCATGTGTCGAATAATTCTGCTCATGAGTCCTCAACTAATGAGATCCATAAGCCACAACATTGCCTTCATGCATCAAGGCACATCTCAAACCATCGTGCAATGCATCACAATACACCGTCTAACCCAAACCTTGCTCTGGAATAACTAATACTAGTGCACTGGTCAATCACCTCTTCAGTTCTTGGAAAGCTAACTCACAAGCCTCACTCCAAGTGAACTTGACTCCCTTCTGCGTAAGGCAAATCATCGGCGCGGTAAGTCTAGAAAAGTCTTTCACAAATCGTCAGTAATAGCCGGCCAAACCCAAAAAGCTACAAATCTCAAACACACCTTTCGATCATTCTCAATCCATCACTGCGTCAGTCTTTGAAGAATCCACCAATACCTCATCACCCGACACCACATGCCTAAGAAACTTCACCTTCAACATCCTAAATTCACACTTCTCATACTTCGTATACAGACGATGCTCTCTTAAAAGCTGTAGTGCAATACGGAGATGCTCCTCATGTGCTTCCCTTGAAGCCAAGTTGATAAGAATATCATCTACAAACATAACCACAAAGCTGTCAAGATAAGGATGGAATATGCGGTTCATCAAGTCCATGAACGTCGCAGGAGCGTTCGTCAAATCAAACGGTATAACTAAAAACTCATAATAACCATAATGAGTTCGGAAGGTGGTCTTCGCTATGTCCTTTTCCCTGATCTTCAACTGATGATATCCCAACCTCAAGTTAGTCTTCGAGAATCAACTCGAACCATTTAGTTAATCAAATAAATCATCAATCCTCAGCATAAGAAACTTGTTTTTCACCGTTACCTAATTCAACTTTCGATAGTCAATACACAATCTCAACTACGCATCCTTCTTCTTAGCAAATAAAGCCGGAGTTCCCCACTGCGATTTACTCGGACGTACAAACCCCTTATCAAGTAACTCCTGACGCTATACCTTAAGCTCTCGCAACTCAGCCGGTCAAAAATGCTAAGATGGCATTGATATAGGAGCAGCTCCTAGAACATGATCGATAGAAAACTCTACCTCATGATTCGGTGGCAACACAAATAGATCGTCTAGGAAGACATCTAAATAGTCGCAAATCATAAGAAAAAACTCTCTTCGAACCCCAACAACCTCACCCAACATGAGAGCAGAAAAGAGGAAACCAAGGTTTCCTCAATTTTGCACAACACTACCTATAGGTACCGAACCATTGTCCCGATTACCTACGAAACAAAAAATAGTCATTCTTAGGTGTACAAATCGATACCCTCCGTCGATCACAATCGATATAGGCACGATAGGTGGTCAACTAATCCATCCCTATGACGATATCAAACGTGGCCATGTCGAGAATGATGAAATCAAACTCTAAACAGCGGCTGACGACCTCTAATTCACAAGATCTATAAACATGTCCAAACACCACGTTCTCACTAACCAGAGTCTCTACACACAGTGCATTACCCAATGAGTCTATCTCTAACCCCAAAGCAAATGCAAAAGCAGATGAGATAAAGGAGTGTTATGCTCTCATATCAATAAGAACACTGACCTATGATAGGTACACTAAGGCCATGTTTGTTAAGAGTTGTAGGCTTGGGGATTGGATTGGTAGTCCTCCCGCCTACTCAATATCATGTTTGGTTGATAAAATCTGAGTGGGATTATCAGTCCCTTTAGACTATGAAGCCAGAGAAGAGGGGGATAGGAAAACCTAGCAAAAGCTAGGTTTCATAGTTCAGTCCGTGGGTTTGAAGACTCATGACTTTTTTTATCTTTATTAATTAATTATAATACCAAAAATACCCTCTTATACATTCATCTTCCTCACTTGATAATTTTCTTTTTCCTTTACCGATTCCAACTTAAATTATTCTTCTCTCTTTTAAAACATTTGGTTAGGATTGGTAAAGGAAAAAGAGAAATAAATTACATAAAATAGACAATAGCAAGATCCAAGTAAAATCACATTAATGAGGTCTTCAATGGAGTGTCAACGAGACGAGGCTGAGGTCTTCAGTGAAGGCTCGCATCGTCAGCCGCAAAAACACCCATTCTCGAAAGGTCCTTCAATCTCAGCCTTCCATAGCCTTCCATAACCACATACGCTCGCAAGGAATTTCTTCTACTTCGAATAGTTCTGAACAGAAATTTATGATTTGCAATGAGAGAGAGAGAGAGAGAGAGAGAGACTCTAGAAGAGAATGATGAAGTCTCTAGAAAATTGCTTTCTCTCTGATTATGGGGAGATATATTTTTAATTTATTAGTTTTTTTATTGTTCATTATTTTTCATTATTAATTTTTATTTTAAAAATATTTTTAAAGAGTGAATTTAAAAATTAAAAATAAAAAAAATATTAAAATATTAAAATAAATAACATAAGATTTAACTCATTAGTTTATTTGAGTTAATTTTAAAATAAATTAAATTAATAGCTAATATAAAAAATACAAAATATATATATTAGTTTTTATTATAAAGATAATATTAAAAATTATATCATTATAATTATATCCCACGTTATTCAATTCTACACAAATTAAGCAAGAGTTTGTCTAGTCTGTTATTTAATCCTACTAAAATCAAATACAAAAAATTTAATCCCACCTTATTACCAATCTCATCTCACCTTATTTTTAATTCCACCTCACTACCAATCTCACTCAATCAACAACGGTTATCAAACGACGCCTAAGAGAGTACCTCTAATAACTGAAGTAGCTGCTGCAGCGTCAGGCACGACTGGTGCCTAATAAGAGCAGGGATCTGTAAAGGCATACACTAAACCCTACGACCCTCTAGTCTGTCCACCGTAACCTTGGACAATCGACTGTCGCACTGACTGGGCTGAGGCACCTCTCTCTATAATCCTAGAAGTCTAAGCCATAGGTTGCTAATAAGTCTGCTGTCCTGGTGTGGGCGAAACAATTGGCGCTCTCACCGTGCTCTAAACACTCCCTCCCTAAGGGTACTTCCTATGAAAATGCCCCGACTTGCCACACCCAAAACAGACTGGCGGCTTTCTTACCTGTGATTGAACTCGTACAATGCTCTGAGATTGTCTCTTTTGTGGGCAACTCGATGCACGATACCCTGGTTGTCTACATTTGTAACAAATGAGCTCCCTCTGCTCCGACCTTCTTAATGAAGCCACTGAGGGTGTTGGTGTAGAAGGTTGCTGCTGATATGATTCCGTAAGATGAAAATTCGAACCGAACGATCTCTGTCAATTATTCCTACACCCCTCTGACTGCACACCTCTCCCACCCTGCTAATTCCTAACCTCTCTAGCCCTACATGTTTCATTTAGGGTATTCTCCACGGTGATAACTAACCCCACCAACTCTATAAAGATGCGCATCCTCAATGCCACCACTCTATCTCTAATCGCGGGTCTTAAACCCCTCTCGAATCTCTTTGCTCGTAAGTCCTTTGTAGCCACAATTTTCCATGTAAAATGGGACAGGCTGGTAAACTCCGCTCATACTGAACCACTGTCATCATCCCATAAGTCGAGAAAAGAACTTCCTCTCAGTATAGGTCTCTAGAGAACTCATGAAAATACTTTTTCAAAAATACTTTGGTAAACGTTGCCCAAGTACCCTCCATAGTAGTTCTGGAAAATTTTTACCACTCATGGGCGTCACCTCTCAGCTGAAAAGCGGCAAACGCAACTCTCAAATCCTCATCAACAATCCGCAACGTATCTAGGATTCTTGTCACAAGCTCCAACCATTCCGTGGCCACCTTGGGGTCGAGATCCTCAACAACAGTAGGAGGGTTAAGACATTGAAATTCTCCCATCGCAACTGTCGCTCTCTGCTCGGGCACACTCTCTCCACCCCTAGCAGCCTTGGCTAGTTGACGAATGGAACCTACCATCTCACGTAGCAAGTCTACTCCATCTACAGGTCCTTGGAGAGCATTCGCATCCCTTACATCAGGGATTAGCGCAACCCCTTGGCCTAAACCACAGTCATGACCTCAACCACGACCTCGTCCTCTCTACGCAAACATAACTTCTATATGAAAAAAAAGAAATGTAATAACATAAGACTTCATCTATCATACTATTACAAAGATAAACCACATAATGATGCAAACACATAGCCATTTAAGATCATGCAACATATTCCACTTACCGAGGAGCACCAATAAGAGTGACAAGTCATTTTAGTTAACCTGCTTAGATTCCTTGCTAGATAGCATGTCGGCCAATCATTCTTAAGGCCCAACCTCCATTTGGGCCAACCTCCGAAGGCAAGACTAATCATTCTTAAGGCCCAACCTCCATACCCACATACACATGGCATCTTCATGTTCACGAGTTATCATCATCATGTTATCAGGACATTTAAACGCATGCAATCAAGCACACGCAACAATCCTCACATGGTGATGCAGCCTCTTTCCATAGTTCTTAGGTATTCGAACCCAGAGCTCTGATACCAAGTTGTCACACTCCAAAACCTGGGTCACGTGAAATGCCTACGAACAATCGTTTTAGGATGCCATAATCCACTAAAATCGCCCAAACTCGACGAGTCAAGACAAAGAATGCTAGAACGAAAGATAAATCTTTTGTAAAACACACTATCGAGGGTTTATTTTATGTCAAAGAATAGCCTAAAGGACTATGGTTTCAATCCCGAGAGCCAAACTTTAAAACAAAACAGAACTTTTTTTTTTTGCCCAGACTACTTAATCGGTCAAAAGACCGTTCAAGCGGTCCTCACAAGGACATTGCCCTCAAGCCAAAAAAACACTTAAAAATAGAAGGTTTGCTTAGATCGTCCGATAGACCGCTCAAGCGGCCTATCGAGCAGTCTGGCTCTAAACTACTTTCATCAAAACATTTTCTTGAAACCAACACTTAAACATTTTTCAACCTTTTTGAAAACTTCAAAGGTATAACAAGCCCAAAGAAGAACCACCCAAACAAGGTTCAAAATCCTCCCTCGAAATACAAATGTTTAAACAAGGTATAAAACCAACCAAAAACGATTTAGCAAAATTTTTAGACCATACGAAAACGTAAAACAACCACCATCCCAAGGTCCCTCATATGCTTTATACAATATACATACATTGAATTAAGTGCATCAAGGCTTACAAAACATGTGTGAAGCCAAAGTATATACTTCCATTACATACATCAAAACGAGATGGTACTGACAACCACACAACAAACAACCCCAAACAGCTACAAAGGTGCTACTCTTTGGCCCTTCCGAATCACCAAGATCAGACTACATGATCAAACCCTCCTACAAAAGATTTTTAAAAATCTCACAACGTGAGCTAAAATTCAATAGGAAACAAACTAGCATGAAATAAAATCAAAACATGCTAACACGAATGATATGATCAAACCAAATTACGCAAGCCTCAAAATGATTTTCTTTCTCAAAACCCACAAGTTTTCATATAAACTCCACTAACATTCAACAGTTTATAAAACATAAACAACATGCTATCTTTCAATTAGGTTTACATAACCCATAATGATTCCTATGTACCGACTCTGTCGCATTCAAGGAAAAAAGTAACAACTATAGACTCTTGCCTAGTACCCTAGTTTCGGGGCATCTAATGACCCGCTAGTTAATGACAAGTTCTATATGGAATTACAACAATACACGCCTCCCAATGAAGCAACACTTCATTTACGGGAATTAATCGGAATGAACAAAGCACCTACATGCACAAAGTTTCTAGACTTTCATCGAGGAGCAATGACGGGTCAAATACACACGCATTATCACAGTACATCTACTGGATAATTAAAAACAAGGCATACCGCCTAACAACGAAAAATGTTTAAACAATACATTAATCATGTACAAAATGTCAAACAGCCTTTAGCCCCGTCATCCACGTAACCATGGAGATCAAACAACATTTTCAAAATGTTTTTACTGTTCCAACCAAAATATTTAAAACAACAGCTTTACCCCAAAGGTTAGCTTCAAACATCCAAAGCTCAGTTTTTCAACTTTTACATAAATTTTTCCGTTTTCAAAACCCATCCTTTTGAAAATCACAAACACCCACACGTCCACCAACTTTGTAATAAACCATAACAACGCATAAAAAAAATCTTTTTATTGACCCAAACATGGTTTAAACATGAAGATCAATATATGATACATTGTAAAACGGTAAAAATAAATAAGATTGAATGTAGTACCATTTAAAGTAAGATCGTCTAAGATCCTACCTCATGGAGTTAAAAACTCGACGCTTTATCCACCGACAAGAAACCAAAGTCGTCGAAGCGAGAATCTGTTTGGATGAACGCGATACTCACGGCAAGGATAACAAGAATTCATTATCCGCTCACCAAAAACCAAGCTCGGATCCACCAAAAGGCTAAAGAGGAGGTGGAGTAAACTTAGGAACCAAGTTTCAAACAAAATATCTCCTTCTCTTATATACATAGCCGAGACAAATTGCTCGATCAGTCTAAGGACCGTTTGAGCAGTCCTGCCCAAAAAATTCCAAATTTTCTACCACAAGACTCGAATAGGTCCGGGTTGGGTTTCAACCCAATATGCATTTCTAAGCCCACACATACATAAAACATATAGAACATGCTTTCTATATCGATTAAATAATAACCAAACACGTTACCTATATATATAACAAAATTAAATGCAACCGGGTCTCATACGATAGGCGGTGGCAGCGGTAACAGCATGCATGCTTTGGGCTAGATTCAAGCCTAAGCCCATACTTGGGTAGGTCCTTCCCCATCTAAAAAACTGGGTACCACCAAAGAGCCCTTCCCTAAGTCCAAGGTAGGAGTATATAAATCTACAAAAGTTTTCATAACTTTCCAATATGAATAAGTTTTAGTTAACATTCTTCAACCAAGTTTATCTCACGACTTTTGAGATCAATTTATCAGTCACTATTTAATGGTTTTAATCAACCAACCACTCAAAGTTCATCTACTCTCAAAAGTGAACACATTACGACCTAGACTCAACTTAATTGGTGTATCGGCCCTACTTAAAATTTACCTTAAAATTAGCTATTTAATATGGATCAAACAATTTTTTCCAACTAAAATTTCTCACAATTGTGAGGATTTGGTTGTATTGAAGACTGGAGAGTAATTTGGTAAACACGTTTTTTTTCTTTTTCTTCTTTTGATTTTTGATTTTTGTCCTCTAGGCTAGGTTTGGATCAACAATTTGTGGAGGAATTTCCTAAGGGAATAGTTCTTCCGTTCTCTTCCTAAAGCTCATCTTCATCTTATCATCTTATCGTCATTTTTTTTTTGCTTTTTTATCTTTTCACCAAAGGAAACAAATTTCAAAAAAAAAATGTTTCAGTTATTGCCATGTTCTTGTCTTTTAATCATCGAACTCGTGGAACAAGATTATGGAACCAAAACTAACTAACCAGCTAAATAGAGGACTTAGGATCACGCTGTAACTAAGTGATTACCACACTGTAACTAAGTGATTAGGTAATATTTTTTTAATAATATATTTTTTAAAATTATAATTTTTATTTATTTATAAAATAATATTAAGAAAAAAATTTATTCAATCACTTAATTACAGGTATCGAATAAATTTAAAATTTTACATAATAAACAAATTTAACGAATCCTGTAATTAACAAATTTGATCATAAAAATATATTTACAAAATATCCCAAACAATATACAATACGACCATGCTAGCTCATACACATAGCACGGTCCCAATTCCTAAATATATACCAAAAGAATCAAGCATTGGGCTTACCTTTTCGAGCTTTAATTGTATTGTTTTCTTTCGTTTTAAACATCAAAAAATTCCCTAGCCTTGAACTAAAAAGCTTAGTACCTTTTTTTTAGAACTTTTTTTTGGTTTTTTGTAATTTTTTATATATTTTAATTTAGATTTTTTACCTTTTTAGTTTCTTAAAATGAAAGAATTCTAAAACGTATGTTCGTTAGGTTAAAATTTTTAAAAAATTTTACTAAAGACAAAAAAATACTTAGAAATAAAGTTGCTTTTTTCATTTTTTATGAATTTTTTTTTAAGTTTTGATAAAAAAATTTACTTTTTTAATTTAAAAAGTACACTTATTTAAACTAATACTAAAATAAATTTATTAAAAATAAAAAAAATTTGTAAAAAAAATTAATACAAATACAAGTTAAAACAAAGAAAATAAGTAATTATACCAAACGGAATGTATGGCTTTATAGATTTTTTGAGGCGACAATCTGGGCTGGTTTTTCGTATGGTTCTTAAATTTAGAGCCATACCAAAGACGTAGACTAATTTTGGATGGCCTAGAGTCTTTAACGGCCTTTTTTCATGATTTCGTTTGATTCTTTTATCTTCTCTCATTTTTTTTTTTCTATTCTTAGTTTGTGTTTGACTTAATTATTTTTTAAAAAATTAATTTTTAATTTTTTATAAAAATAAAAATAAATATTAAAAAATATAAAAAAATTAATTAATTATAAAAAGTGATCAAATAAATAAAATTTCTAAAATAAAATTAAACAAATTTTTTTAAAGAAAAAACTAAGCCAATCATAATCTTATTCTCTTTCACAAGCAAACAGCACGACAATACCCAAAAGGGGGAAAAAAAGCTTCAAGAACAAGAAGAAAAACGAAACAGAAGTGATGGATCTGCCGAGAGATCTCTTGATTGACATTCTATCGAGATTGCCAGTGAAGCCATTAACGAGATTCCGATCTGTCTGCAAATCATGGAGTGCTCTAGTCGACGATCCTGGTTTCATTTCCAACTACCTCAAAAACCACCAATCCACCGCCCGTCTTCTTGTCAGCCACCGCGACACCCTCACCAACAACCGCCTCGTCTCGTCGTTCACAACCGACAATCTTGAAGCGCTTCTCCACCACCACGTTCCGCCGTTTCTGAGCGAGAAATTCGGCCACATTCGGCTGATCGGTCCCTGCAACGGCCTGATTTGCTTGTACGGATTTCCGGACAACGTCGCGTTGTGGAACCCCGCCATTCGAGACTCAAAAACTCTCCCGGTGTCTCGACTTCCGCGCCCAGACGATGCCACAGTCCTTGGCGGCGATCTCGGTTTCGGCTTCGATCACAGAACGAATGATTACAAGGTTGTGCAAATCTTGTTTTGCTCGTCTAGTCGGATCCGGGCTTCTTACCAAGTCGAGATATACAATCTGAGCACGAACTCGTGGAGGAAATTTGGGGCCAACGTGCCGGCAAACATAATGTATATGAACATTTGGAGCACGTTGTATAGAACAGGAGTGTTTTGTTGGTGGGCAAAAGATGGTGAAACTGAGATAATTCTTTCGTTTGATATGGGTGATGAGACGTTTCAGAAGACGCCATTGCCATCCGATGCTGGAGTTCTAGGGGGAGTTCGGAGAACGATGCGGGCGATTGTGCCTATGGATGAATCTGTGGGGCTCGTTGTTTATCCTCTTAAACAAGCACATAAACTGTTTGATATATGGATTCTGAGAGGATTTGGCGCTGATGGGGTTTGGACTAAATTGTCGACCGTTGGACCACTTTTGGGAGTCGAGAGGCCGCTGGGTTTTTGGAAGAATGGGGAGATGATTTTGGAAAGCAGTTCTGGGCAGCTGGTTTTGTACGATCCTCGTGACCAGAAAATGAGGAATCTTGGACTTCAAGGTAAAGGGGACAGGTTAGAGGTGCTTGTTTATAAGGAGAGCTTAGTTTCACTAAACAAATAGTGGAAATGATGAGTTTGAGATGTTGAATTGATTGGCCAAATTGCACTCCGATGCGTTGGTTAAAATATATGTTTAAAAATCTTGCGGGAAATATTTTTGTATAGGATTTTTTTTTGTTGTACGTATTTGAATAATATTTTTTTATTTCTTCTGAATTTATTAAGATTAAAAAAAATGCATATTTAGCTATGTGGGTTTTGTGGGATTTGATTTGGCCAAACATGACAGGAAATAATTATACTTAATAAAGGGTAAAGTATATGTAATTAGGGACAATGTAGAGATAAGGAATAAAGCATATGTAATTAGGGACAATGTAGAGATAATGAAGAGCAAAAAATATTTAAATCCCTCTGAGTTTAGGAACAAATTAACTCTAGGTTCCTATATTTTTGGCAATTAGATAATATTGATTTTTTATTTCCCATTTTTGGGCATTGTTTGGGATACTTTTTTTAGTTTTTTGTTTACAATCTTTTTCTTTTTTTTGATTTTTTTTTTGTTTAGTTTTTTAACCTTTTTGGTATAGAACGAATCTCATAGTATTTAGCCATTTTAAATTTTTTTGTTTTATATGAATTATTTTATTTTTTGATTATTTTTTTTATTTTTTTGATTTATTGTATTGACAAAAATTTTAGAAAATATCATCGTTTAAGCTAATCGTAACAAAATTTCACTAAAGACAGAAAAAATCATATTAAAAAAATAGATAAATTATGTTGACCTTTATCGAGATTAATTGAAAATACAAAAATCTCTCTTAAATTTTTTAAAATGACACTGGCATTCTTTAAAGTTATTGAGTAAATAAAGTTAACTTAAAATGATAGTTACCATTTTACCCATATCATGACACGAAGAGTTTATGTAAACAAAAACCTTAGATGGCAACAACACTGAAGTAAAAAAATCAAAATCCCTATTTAAAGAAGAAAGTATTGTGAGGGGGCACTATATGGATATTGCCATGGACACCAGCGCCACCGCCTCTGCAGGATGTTGCCATGGACGATGCCACCGCCATTGTGTAATGCTGCCATGGCCGCTGCACGCCACAACTTCCCCACCTTTACTTTGCTACCCTCTCATTTACCGGCACCATCCTCTCCTCCTCTTCCTTCAACACCACCCAGCTTGCCTCGCTCTCTACTTCTTTCTCTTTACCATCAAAAACTCCTCCTACAATCACAACTAATAATTTTTTCACTTTTTCTTTTTCTGCAAACTCAAAACAAAAGTCTTAAATTTTCCACTAGAGAAGATAACATCAACCCTCTCCCAGAGAAACTCTTTCACAATAATTTCTCTTTGCTCACCTAATCATGACAAATGTGATCCAAAACTCGAACATACTCCTTAATTTTCACCTCTATGTCTGTAATTTCTATAATCTTGATCTCGTGCAACATTACAATTTCGCGTACATGGAGAACAGCTGACGAGACGGATTCCATTGAAAATGCTCGAGAAGATCTTGAGTTTCGAGACAGCGTGGTTCGACGAGAGGAGAACTCAACCGACAATGCACTTCAACGAAGTTATTTTGAGTTGCCGATTAAATATTTAAAAAGAGCATATGTGAAATATTAAAAAAATAAAAATGATAATGTAAATAAGGTCTATTAATACTTTTAACGTCGTTAGTACAAATGAGGAAAAAATTAAAATAGAAATGAGTGCAGTGTCATGTCAGTAACTTCATGGGAGATCCTTGAAGTTTTTTAAAATGTCGAGGAGGTGAGTGTAACTTACCCTATTTAATAATTATGTGTCGCTATTTAATTGGTAACAATTTGAATTTTTCCAAAACTTGAATTTTAAGATCAATGTAATCTTATCCTTGATTCATATAATTGGCATGATATTATTGAGCTCAAAAACCAAGATCCAATGATAATGTATATGAATCATATAAAAAAATTCGGATAGGCAAGTGACAAAAACAGTCTGCAAATTAAAAATATTTGATATCAAAAAATCAAAAAGAACACAATATAACTCCTGAAATCAGAAAATAATTATACCTTCGAAATATATCTAGTTTAATTTTGTTTTCAACATCAAATTTTAATCTTTAGATTAACGCGATTATTAACTAACAATATCTTTTCCAATTAGACCTTCTACTGTATCCTCGAATGCCAAGAACATGATTAAAGTGCCGATTTTGTTCGTTGTGTTCTTCAAACCCTAACTAGCTACATTTAAGTTTTCACGAAAGACGGGTTTGAATCGAATCAAACGCAGCACGGGGCAAAGAACATACAACAACAAAAAATCGTATAGTGTCGCACCGTCTATCCGAACAAAAAACTGTCCAAACGAAATCCGCATGGGATAAACAGGAAAAACTCCAGAACCCTAAAAACTGAAAACTCGATACACCCACAAGACGGAAGAAGGGTTATACCTACGTGATCCCTCTAGTTTGATCACGTTTTAGCATTTGAACTTTGAATCTAAAGATCAACACGGTAAGTCGACAATCTCATATTCATTTAGATCTTCTGTTGTATTTCTAAACATCGAAAACACGAATAAAAAGTTGATTTTGATCTTTTGTGCTTCAAACCCTATCTGGCTACCTCTCATTTTTTTGGTTCTCACAAACATATGAAAACCCTAAGAGACTGAATGAATGCTGTAGCTAGTGGGTCAGGGTTATAACACCATTTAAGTAGAGTACAGTAGGAATCTAATAAGTAAATAAGACACAGGTTTCTAATATAATTAGAAAAATACACTTCAATCCAAAAGCAATTTTTAAAAAATATAAATTACAAATCATGCCGCTAAAGAAATGTAATTGCACTTCTAGCCTTATACTCAAAATCGATTATTCGATCTTCTATTATTAAATGATTATTATTCTTCTCACGTAAATATTATAGATACCTGTTAATTAAATTTAATTACTTACAATTATATTTAATCGACCTCTTTAATAATTCATTAAAACCTTTCACTTAATTACTATATTGAATAAAAGACACGCATGCACAATATTAAATAAATAATGAATATGACTTACATTGCTCATAAAAATTCACATTAAAATAGAAAATAAATTTTATTAATAAATAAAAACAAATATCAAAAATCTAGTGCATGATTTTAGTATACAATCCTAAGTGTGTAAACCCTAATTTTGAAGATTGAATCAATTAAATTTTAGTGGCCAAGGTTTATAGTAGCGCTTATATAGGATACAATAGGGTCCTATGGAGTAAATAAGATATGAGCTCATATTGTAATTATAAAATTGTACCTTAGCCCATAAGCAATTTGATAAAAACATAAATTATAATTTGTTCTACTAAAATTATAATTGCACTCCCAACTTTATTCTCAAAACTGAATTATTTGAATTCTTGTTATTAAATTTTTATTTATTTTTTTTCACGTTAAAATTACAGATATCTGCTGATTAAATTAAATTACTAATATTTTTATTTGATCGACTTTTTTGAAAAAATTTTAAGAACTTTCGCTTAACTTATTTGACAAGCCAGATTATAAAATTCACCTGCAGGGTTTAGCACGGTCAAAATTTATAAACTTTCTCGAGGGGATATCATAAATTCCGATCACGGGATGTGAATTCCGTCAATAATTAATATCTGCCATATAAATAAGACAGTTATCCAACTCACTAGAATTATTGACCCATAAAAGATCGCACATTCTAATAAATCAAAATAACAAACATTAAATACACGTGTATAATAATTATTTTCGAATTATGAACATAAGTACTTATAATAACTATAGGGGTGTAAATTAATTTATATAGTCAGTACAAAATTAATTACTTCAACGCGGTCCTATTTAATACGCGCAAAGTGTATTAGCACAATGAGTCAGGACAATTGTCAAAATAATTGTCGTTCTTCGTAATGAAGACAGATCTAATAAAACATTGTACTACAATCGTACTGATGATGCGTCCAATTTCATCTAAGACTGTGAACCGAAAATTTATATTTTATAAAAACCAATATTGTGGCCTTCTGTGTGTAAGTCAAACTCTACATGTTAAATTAAAATACTACGTAGAATAAAAGATACACGT
>JAOTRH010471594.1:0-26823 GCA_034768845.1 Heliamphora exappendiculata | reverse complement strand
ATTAAGTGAATTAATAATGTGAGTAAAGCGAGTGTACATGCTAGATATAGTTTCATCTTCATGCATCTTAAAACTTTCACATTCACTGATTAATCTATCTATCCTATAGTCTTTAACATCTTGTGCGCCTTCATAAGTGACTTCTAATTTTTCCCATATTTATTTTGCACTTTTACATGTCATTATCCTATTATATTCATTAATATCTAAGGCACAATATAATGCATTTATAGCACTAGAATTTATTTGTAGTTATTTCATATCATTTTTATTCATTTCTTCTTCTAACTTAGGAACCTCTTTACCTTCTATAGTCTTAGTTGGAGTAAAGTTACCTTGCAAGATTACCCTCTATGCACTCAAATCCAAAGTTTAAATGAATATTCTCATTTTTTGTTTCCAAAATGTGTAGTTTACACCACTAAAGATTAGAGGTCGTGTGAAAGACTGACTTTCTTGAAAAGGAGATACACTAATATCTGTCATTTGATCTTTTACACAAAAATTTGTTAAGAATAATGTGTTAAGTTCTGATACCAATTGATATTACGTGTGTGATCCCAAGAGGGGGTGAATTGGGAATTTTAAAATTTCTTAGATTAAATTCAAAATATATGATCTTTAGTTCACAAAAATAAATTTATTTTAGATTTATAAAAAAAACTTTTGTGTTGAAATATTCAAGAACAAATGTGGACAAAGATTAAACTTCTTGTTTAAATAAATACAATACTTTATTATTTTTAACAAGAATGTATCTTTCAAGTTTAAATATTTTTAAATATGACTTCTAGATTATGAAGCAAGAATACAATAATAATTTCAAAGTGAAAAGAGAGAAGTTAAAAACCTTTTAATTTAAAGATGTAAACTTTTGTACACCTCTTGTCAATTACTTACAACACCCTTATTGTTTTAACAATGTAAAATACGAGTGTAGCTTTCAACTTTAACTTACAAATATATTTTAATTGATCCAAAACCTCTTTGTTATATTCAATATCCTTATGTATACACAATACAAATCTTTGTAAGATACTTAACCCAAAAAAAACTTTTGTTAGAAGATTAATTCCACAACTTCTAGTTTTAAAAACTTTTCTTGGTTTAAGTAAATACAACAACAAATAAAGAATAAGAAATTAAATACAAGAGTGTGTGTATGTTGTTTAACAATAAACAGCAAGATAATAAAGAACGTAAAGCAAGACAAAAGAACACCACGATTTTTACAAGGTTCGGCACAACGGCCTACGTCCTTACCTCAAGCCAATCGTTATGAGAATTTTTACTACCTCTCCTTCAATAGGCGGAGGAGCCTCTCTCCTTAGTCTAGGCGGAGTAAGCTCTACTTGAGAATGTACCCTTCTCAAGTTAACCCAATCCTTGTAGGCAAATTATCCTCTTTTGAGAATCACCTTTCTCAAATATAAACCAACAAGAAGAGTGATATATAAGTGTACAAAGAATGCTCCTTGAATGAGCAAACAGGTACACCAATGAAACTTTAACTCACTTCTCAAGAAATGGAATTATGAAGCTCAATGAGAATCTAATATGAAATTTCTCTCAAAAAAGTGTATGAAAAGGCTATAGAATTGAAGTGTTAAAAAGTAGTATGTGAGAGAATGAATGAGAGGGATTGAGTAAAGAAAACAATGGCACAAACCCTCTATTTGTTGGTTGCAAATTCGAACTAGCCGTTGGGCTAAATAAGGAAGTGTCAAACTAGCCATTTTCAGAAAATTTCAAATTTTAAGCTGTTCGGTCGACTGAAGAGACTCACTTGGTCGACTGAACCTAGCTTCGGTGGACTAAACCCTAAGGTTCAGTCGACTGAACTTCTGTGGATCTGAAAATGTATTTTTGATAACCTATTCGGTCGACTGGCCATATTATTTCAGTCGACTAGACATGAAAAAAATAGAATTTTAGATTTCCAAAATAGTTTGATCACTGTTTGATTTGGAAAAAAATATTTTATGACTTTTTAGGATTCCTATGAGTTTCAAAGCAAATTTTTAAGAGAAAATGAATGTACAAAGGATCCTAGATAAAAGAATTACAACTTGTTCTTCATTCTTCAATCCGTCAATATCTTATTCCACAAAAACTTGTTGCCAAAGATCTTGATTTGAATTTATGCGTCATGGCTTTCACTTTGTATCTTGGATTGTGCTAATCATATATGTCTTGAAATAAATCTCAATTTGCACACTTTAGATACATAGGTTTATTATCATCAAAATCGATTATTGAAGCTTTGTTAGGCCAACATCTGCTATTTTTTTTGTTTCTTTTTCTATCTCTTCATCTTTTAAACTCAGCTCGGCTTTCCCATACCAGGCTGCCCCTCCATGCTACGCAATATTATCACTCAAGACGATCGAAATATGTCATTTGATGTCTATCCCGACTTCTTTCAAATCGTCTAACGCTTCAAGGCATGCCAAATCCTCCCATAAATGTCTGGTTTCTTCTTCCTCTTGATCGTCGCTTTCAAAAGGAGGAAAACCTTCTTCCTCATGGATGGTAAAGATCAAAAAATCATCAAAATCATATTCTATCAAAAACTTAATAAAGTCATTTATCAGAAACACCTCTTGAACAGACGACGAAATTTCAATAGGCTTTGATCCTATCACATAGACTATGAATTTTATGGGATCAAAACTTTCTATTCCCTCTCTAACGATCACATTCGATTAGATAGCATGATTCGGTAGAGGATTATAGTCACATTTGGCTTCTAAGCAGTAATGTGTGAAGAAATCACCTTGTTATCGATTAAATCCAGAATTTCGTTCCGAAGCTTCATGCAGTTATTGGTTATGTCAGTGTTGTATACTAAGAAATTAGGAATTTTGTTAGTTTTAGTATTATATTTTATTTTTTAATAAAATTATTTTTCATTTTATGAGAATCTTAACGAGCAATGTATACAATATCATTTCTTTAATATTATGCATGAACATCATTTATTCTGTACAATATTTAATCTGTTGTATAGAGTGCAGTTTGCATACAGAAGATCAGATTATAGATTCTTACAGAATATAAATTTATGATTCATAGTTTAGGTAGAATTGGACAAACTATCGGTATGACTGTAGCACACAATTTTAGTAGGTCTATTTTGATTATGGAGAACAGATAATAGTGTCGTTCATTGTTCCGACTCTCTGTACTAGTACTCTTTGTGTATTGAACAGGACCACATTGGAGTATTTCATTTTATACTAATTATATAAATTAATTCACACCACAAGGTTATTATGAGTGCTTATACTCTTAATCCCGAAATAATTATTATTCGTGTATATTTAGTATTCATTATTTTGATTCATTAGATGGTGCAATTTTTTACGGGTTAATATTTTCAGTGAGTCAGATAGCAATATTAAATATATGGTAAATATTAATTATTAACATAATTCACGTCCTGATTGTTCGAGATTGAAGATGCACCCTTAAGGAAGCTTATAAGTTTTAACCGGGCCAAATCCTACAGGTAGATTTAATTATCAGGTGTCAAATAAGTTAAGCGAAATTACTTAAAGAATTTTAACAAACCAATTAAATTAAATTATTAGTAATTAAATTTAATTAGTGGATTTCGAGAATTTTAACGTGGAAAGATGAGTTAAGTATTTAATAACAGGAGCTCAAATAATCAATTTTGAGAATGTAGCTAGGAGTGCAATTACGATTCTTTAGTGGTATAAATTGTAATTTATGTTTTTATAGAATTGTCTCAGGGGCTTGCAGATTTTTATAATTATATTAGAAGCCCAAGTCATATTTACTCCACAAGTCCCTACTATAACCCTGTATATATATGATTATGCTACCCTAGCCTACATTCCACATTACATTTATTATTAAATTAAGATTTCCATGTAAATCCTTGGTGGCAAGATTAGTTGATTTAAGATCATGATAGATCATAACCCACTCTACGTTCGTGACTCGCATATAGGAATACAGTAGAAGGCTTGATCGTGGCATCAACTCGAAGGATTCACATTCATGGTTGTTGCAGTAACCAAAATTATTTTACCAGATTTCGAAAGGTATAATCCTGAATCTAACTTTGGGAGTACGGGTTTTATTTTGATCTTTCGATATTAAAAAATTTTAAACTGGAGCCTATTTCGGCGATTGCCCATCCATTATTTGTTTATCGAAAAATTTGTATTCAAATCAATAATCTTGGCAGATTGCCTTCAACAATTGATATCAGAGCCGTTTTGATTAATGAATATGGTTTAATCGAGGGATTAGGTAACTTTAGAACTGTGCTAAATTTATTTTGCAAGCGTTATAATCCTAATTTTATGATCATCATTATATTCATGTTTGATTAAATGGTTTAAATTGTGATTTAATTATTTTTTTAATCACGAAAGTTGATCATAATAGTTTAGAATTTTTAGATCGATTGTGAGCCTTCGAAACATAGGTTTCGATGTAAAAGCTTTATTTGTTCTTTAGATAGTATTCAATATATGTAACAATAGGTTTGAATATATGAAGAACATGAAGAACAAGCACCGGCGGCACTAGTGGTTGTTTCAGGTGTTTCGGGCCACGGATCGCGGTGGTTTTTCCATTAATTTTGTGATAGGTTTTTCATAAACATTTCTACAATTTTTAGGCTTAAAAAACAACATCAAAACAGTTTTCAAAAACACGAAAAAATTGGCACAAAACACCCCCACCGGCGGCGCCTTCAGCGGCGACAGTTCGGGCAGTTTTTGGTGGTTTTTTGAGGTGTTTTCAAAACTATTTTGAGCGGGTTTTTATGCATAAAATAATAGTAAAATATGGTTGAAATAGTCTAAAAAGATGGGAAAAACATCTGCAAAAGCGGAAAAAAAACTATAGCAGTCGCATTAGCTGTTTTGGGAACTGTTTTCGAGGCTTTTTAAGACTATTTTCGAGGCGTTCTTTTGGATATCATGTGGTTGTATATCAGTGTTCAGAACAACAAAAAACGAGAGTTGAAACAACTACAAAACAAGGGAGAGATGGCTGCTCTGTGCGGTAACAGTGGCAGCTTCTTCGGGGCTTTTCGAAATCCGTTTTTGGGACTATTTTTGAACTAATTTTTTAACAGAAAAATACTTTTTTTATAAGCTACTTTTCAGAAAAATATTGGGACAAAAACGCACGTCGGAGGAGGCAGCAAAATCCCCACGAAGGCGGTGCTTGGACGGCGCCAGCGAAGGCTAGTGGCTAGGTTGTTATGGCCGACAGTTTTGATGGTTTTGGGACTCGGGTGGTGTTGTATAATTATAACACTACATTACAAAGATTCTTGACAGGTTTCAGATGCCAAAAAGCTGATTCTGATAAGATCGAATGATTTCAAACTTATCGTTTAGTATGAAACTGAAACTCAAAAAAAATTTTATTTGATCATAAAATTGGAACATATATACCTTGCATTTATATTTATTTAACTGCGTGGATAATATATGTTGTTATTTTATATTTCCTGTTTATTTTAATTAATTCAGAAAAAATCAATTTTAATTAATTTTTAAAACAAAAAAATAAAATATATTTTTAAAACAAAAAAATAAAATAAATTTTTCTTTAAATAAATTTTTTTTAAAATTAGATATTTTATTTTGTTACGAAATAATACGTATAAGATAATTTTTTAAAAATCGAATATCTTGAGAAAATGTAAAAATTAATTCTGAATTTTTGAATTAATTAAAAGGAATAATTTAATTTTAATAAATTATTATTTTTGAAAAAATATGTAACTAAAAAAATAAAATTAAATTCTTGATTTTATTTAAAATTAATTTTTAAATAAATAAGAAATTTAAAATATTTTATTTGTTATACATTAAAACACAAAAAGATGATTTAAAAAAATTAAAATTTTTCAGATCATGTGATTTTTCAAAATTAATAAATTTATTTTAATTAAACAGTTTTTATAACCCTCAAAAATATTTTAAAAAACTAAGTGGGAGATAGAGTTTATTTACAGATAAATCTCGCGGTCTCCATCACTAGTTCGTAGGTGATGTAATTAATTTTATGTGTTGGCAGTAAGGCCTTCCTCCCAATCGAACAGAATTAATTGCGGTATCACCGGTACAAACTTTTTTTAGGAATAATTTTAGATAATCATTAGTGTGGATCACTTTTCCATCTGAAAGATTCATTGCAAAATAATTGATTCAGGATTAAGTGATGGTTAACACTTAGCTGTAAATAATAGTATTCTCTTCATCTGAATTACTGCTATTATTTATTAGACGAAACTACTTCAGCTATTTAATTTTACTTGGCACGGTCTATTGCCCGGACAAACGATAGATACTAGACGTCCTCCTATTGACGCATACTATTCACAGGGTACTAGGCTGCTGGTGAATTTTTTTAAATGGTAGAAGAAACCAATTTAAAATAAAATTCAAAATTTTACTCGTCATAATTAATATTTTTTAATTATGTAATTCTTAATATTAAAATGACTTTCAATTTACTCGCAGTTATACTAAAAAAAATAAACTTACGGGACCAAACTATGTACACTAAAAAAAATATGGATATAGTTTTAACTACCGAGGGTATTCTTAGGATGCTAGGAAATGTATTTATTTTTTAAAAGAGTTCTTCCTTTAAGTCGAAAGGAAAAAAGAAGAAAAAAGTTTAGAAATAGGGTGACATAATTTCCATGTATAGATCTTGAACCAGATCAGGGTGCTACCATTAATATGCCAGACGAGCATGTTAATAATGGTGCACATGGTTCAAATTCTACACAGCGTATTACTGCAAGTACATAGACGCAGGTAGTGTCTACTTGTAGTAGAAGGGTTGTTCATCAACCCGATCGGTATATATTCTTGAAAAAGTCTTCTGACAGGATCCTGATAGAACTAGATACCAAACTATGTAACTACAATAAAGCACTCTAGAATAAAGATGTAGATCTTTGGCAAAATTCAATGAATTCAAAAATAAAATCAATGTAATCTAATCATGTCTGAAACTTGTAAAACCACTTGAAGGGATAAAATCCATTGGATGCTAGTGGATCTACAAGAGAAAGAGAGGAGTAGATGGGAATGTAGAAACCTTGAAAGTTAGGATTGTTGCAAAATGGTTCACTCAGAAAGAATGGATCGATTATAAAGAAACTTTTTCACCGATAGCCATGCTTAAGTCTATTCGAATTCTTTTATCCATTGCGGCTCATTTCGATTATTATATTTGAAAAATAAATGTCAAGACAACTTTCCTTAACGGAAGTCTTGGCGAGTGTATCTATATGGTATAACCAGACAGTTTCATAGCAAAGGACCAGAAGCACATGTTATGTAAGCTTAAGAGATTTATTTATGGATTTAAGTAGGTATCGAGATCTTAGAATACTTGGTTTGATCAAGCCATAAAATTTTATAATTTTTATCAAAGTCTAGATGAGACCATGTGTACAAGAAGCATGACGAAAGCATGGTAGTTTTTCTTGTATTTTATGTAAATGATATCTTACTTATCGAAAATGATGTGGGAGTATTATCTTTGGTAAAAGTATGGTTATTTGTGTAGTTTGATATGAAATACTTTGGGAGAAGCCAGTCACATCCGAGGGATCAAACTTTTGCGAGATCGAAAACAAATGGTGTTAGGCTTATCATAAGCAAAATATATCGATGACATTCCTACTCGTTTTAGCGTATAAGATTCTAAGAAAGGGTTTCTCTCTGTTAAGCATGGAATCACTCTATCTAAGAACCAGTATCCTAAGATACCTAATGATATAGAGAAGCTGAAAGTGGATCATTATGCTTCGGTAGTAGAAATCCTAATGTATGCTATGCTTTGCACTAAACCCGACATTTACTTTTCTATTGGCATATGTTAGCCCAAGAACTTTTTATTTTAATTTTGATGATTTTTATAATTTATTTTCTAAGAATAAATTGATTTAAAATAATAATATTTTATATTTTAAAAATAAAAGTGTTAACACATTTTGAACAATTAAGTTGACACCTTTCGCTAAAAGAAATAACTTATCTCTCAAATGATTAAAATACTTAAGTATTCTTACATAAAAAATATTTTGTGTTGAACCCAATTGAAAATTAAGTCAAACACTTTTAAATCAAAGTATACTTGAAGCATATCAAGTGTGTCAACACTATTGAACAAATGGTTTGACACCTTAACAGTTTCATGAAGTCATTTTTAGGTATCAAATTTTAGTGTCGACACAAACAAGTTTTTGTGTCAACGCAAAAGAGCCGTAGGTCTCAGGACTCAAAATGAGTCGACACAAATAAGTTTTGTGTCGATACAAAAGTGCTTCACACTTTTGGTATCCAGAATTTTGGGTCAACACAAATAGAAATTGTGTCGACACAAAACAACCGAGGCCACCAGCAAATTTTGGGTGTCGACATAAATGAGAAGATGAGTCGACACAAAAATCTCGAGCCCGCCTGAAGATTTTTGGTGTCAACCCCAAAGTCTAAATGTGTCAACACAAAAGAACCGAGGCTTCCTACAGAATTTAGTGTCAACACCAACGGCAAGTTGGGTCAACACAAAGTGCGTCCTCCGGATACTGAAGTTTTAAACGAGTCAACACTATATCCAATTGTGCCGACATCGTTGTGTTGGTGAGAAAGCTTGCAGAAATTGCGTCGATCCCTCAAAAGATTTGTGTCAACCCAACCACTTAAAAGGACCTGCCCTAGACATTTTGTGTCGCACCAAAAGTTTTTTTTGTCAACATCGGTAACGAAATTTCAAATTTGCAACAGACCTCAACGGTTGAATTTTTAGCATTTATTACTCTCACCTACCTCCAACGGTCATGAATGCACAAAAACTTATATAAAGAGTAACTTCTCGGTATTTACTCCAACTGGAGACTTACAATCACTGTTCTATTGCTTGAATCAAACTCAAAATTCTTAAGCCCTCATTTATTGCTGAATCTCTAGCTCTTGTTCCTCAACTCTCTTTTCTTTCTCGTTTATTGTAAATTTTTTCTGTAAAGATAATGAGCATTCCACATTAATACTCTTCATTTATTGTATTCAATGGTGAGTCACCATTTATCCTTTGAGTGAGTGGGTAAATCTCATCAAAGAAGAGTTCAAGAGAGATTAGAAAAAAATAAAAGATTATTTTCGTAGGTTCTTCTTAAAGATGTGTTAGGCTTTTGAATGTGCCTGTAAACATTCGGTTTACTCAAGTAAAGTCTTGAAGTTGTAAAGGCTTATAATGCACCCGTAAAGCATTCCATAAAGTGGAAATACTCAACCAAAAACTTGAGGAGTGGACGTAGGCTTGAAAGAAGCCGAACCACTATAAAATCCTTGGTGTCTAATTCAATTTCTCTATCCCTAACTTCTTTAGTATTTGCACTACTGTAATATTTGAGTATCTATCTTTAATTGATTGCAGTATTAAAAAGTTTTCGAAAAGGTTTTTAAAATTGTTATTTATCTTTAAAGACCTAATTCACCCCCCTCTTGGGTTGCCTAGAACTAACAGCATAGTTAGCAGATATCAGTTTAACCCAGGGCAAAAGCATTGGACTACGATAAAGAACATAATCAAGTACCTGAAAAGGACTAAGAATTATATGTTGGTTTACCAAGCATATAGTCTAATACCTTTGGAGTACACAGGTCGAACTTCTAGTCAGACAAAGATTCTTGTAAGTCTACCTCAAGATATGTGTTTACCTTAGAAAGTGAAACTATAAGTTAGAGGAGTATCAAGCAGTTTCACATTGCTGATTCCACCATGAAGGCCGAGTACGTGGAAGCTTCTAAAGCAGCCAAGGAGGCCATTTGGCTCAGAAACTTCCTGTTGGATCTAGATGTGATGCTTTCAGTTCTGTCGGCTATTACACTTTATTATAACAATAGCGGAGTGGTTGCAAACTCGAAGAAGCTAAGAGTCCATAAAAAAAAGCACATTGAGCGTAAATATCACCTGATATGAAAAATTGTATAGAGAGGTAATGTTGCTGTGACCAAGATATTATCAGAGGACAACCTTACAAATCCTTTTACAAAGAACCTACCAGCTAAAACTTTTTATAGTCATGTGGAATGCATGAGAGTCAGATGTATGGCAGCATGGTTCTAAGTATAAGTGGGAGATTGTCAGGGTTGTATACTAAGAAACCATGAATTTTGTTTTATTTTTTAATAAAATTATTTTCTATTTTATGAGATCATAACGAGTAATGTATGCGATATCACTTCTTTAATGTTATGTATGGATGTCCTTTATTTTGTACAGTATTTAATCTTGTGTGTAGAGTACGACTTACACACAGAACACCAGATTATAGGTTCTTGCATAATATAAGTTTATGGTTCACAGTTTATATGAAATTGGATAAACCATCGGTACGACTATAGCATAGAATTTTAGTAAACCTATTTTGGTTACAGATAACAGATAATAGTATCATCTATTGTTTTGACTCTCTATACTAGTACACTTTATGTATTGAATAGGACCACATTGGAGTAATTCATTTTATATTGATTTTATAAATTAATTCACACCCCGCGGTTATTATGAGTGCTTATACTCTTAATCCCGAAATAATTATTATTCGTGTATATTTAGTATTCGTTGTTTTGATTCCTTAGAGATTGCGATCTTTTACGGGTCAATATTTTCGGTGAGTTAGATAGCGATATTAAATATATGGTGAGTATTAATTATTAATAGAATCCACATCCCGATTGTTCGGGATTAACGATACCCCCTTAAGGAAGCTTATAAATTTTGACTGAGCCAAATCCTACAAATGGATTTAATTATTCGACCGTCAAATAAGTTAAGTAAAAGGGCTTAAGGAATTTTAAGAAGTCGATTAAATTAAATTGTCAGTAATTAAATTTAATTAGCGGGTATCGATAATCTTAACGTGGGGAGATGAGTTAAGCATTTAATAACAAGAGCTCAAATAATCGATTTTGAAAATATGGCTGGGAGTGCAATTACGATTCTTTATTGGTATGAATTGTAATTTACGTTTTTATAAAATTATCTCAGGGGCAGGCGAATTTTCATAATTACATCAGAAGCCCAAGCCATATTTACTTCGTAGGTCCCTACTGTAACCCTATATATGTGGTTATACTAACCCTAGCCTACATTCCACATTACATTCATTTTTAAATTAAGGTTTTCTCGTAAATCCTAGGTGGCTAGATTGTTAGGTTTAAGATCACGATAAATTATAGCCCACTCTACATTCTTGACTCGCATCCAGAAATACAGTAAAAGGCTTGATCGGGGCTTCAACTCGAAGGAATCACATTCGTGATTTTTGCTGTAATCAAAATCATTCTACAAAATTTCGAAATGTATAATCCCAAATCTAACTTTGGGAGTATGAATTTTATTTTGATCATTCGTCATCAAAAAAATTTAAATTGGAGCTTATTTCGGCGATTTCTCGTCCAGTATTTTTTTATCAAAAAAATCGTATTCAAATAATGATCTTGGCAGTTTGCCTCCAACATGTTAAATGAATGTGCCCCTGGTGGAAGGCACAGTACTGGGTTGGATTGTATCTCGGCGGTAATGGATTTGGAGGTAGGGTCGATTCCAAGGGCTTTAGAAAATCTCTCTCAATCAAGCGGCTTAAAATAGAAGACAAAGGGACGGTAATTTGAGTAAAGATTCTCTTTTGGTTGCGGGGTTGATTTTGGGTAGCTGGTTAGGTGGATGAATTAGGCTGGCGTGGATTGGGGTTCAACAAGTTCATTTCATAGCTTCAGCTCACGGAGTTAGTGGTATTATTTAGCTTATTGACATAAGGCTTTCAGGTTTCTCTTTGGCTTGATTCTCCCTTCTCGATATCCCCAGACTGTAATGCATCCTCTATCTGCACCCCAACATCGAAAACCTGCTCAAACATCATCAACAGCTGCATTATCAAATACTTACAGAATTGTGGCTAGAGATTCTTCACCACCATTCTCACTTATTCCTTCTTAGTGGGTCGATTTATCATTTTAGCTACATTGGCTCTCCAGCGAGTCAAAAACTCAATGAAAGACTCCTTGGCCTCCTACCTAGTAGCCTCAAGTTCTCGGGTAGTAACGTTAAGCTAGATGTTATAGTTGTAATGGTTGACAAATGCAGTAGTAATGTCCTCCTAAGTCCTCATCTTTGCAGCATCTAGAGATAGAAACCACTTTTGGGAGGCTCCCGACAAAGACTACTGGAAAAACTGAGCTTTTAACTGATCACTAATCCCCATTGGCGACAAGGATCCCACATACATCCTCAAATGGACCCTCGGGTCTCCAGTTCCATCAATTTTTTTTATATCGGGCATCTTAAACTTCTAAGAAGCTTAGCATCGGGGAATAGACAGAACCCCTCCACATCCAACGTATAGTCTTCAACCCCTCGGGCTTTCCTTAAGATCTTCTCTAGTTTATCAACCTTATCAGACAAGATCAACTCCTTCGTGGCTAAGAGTTTTGAGATTTCAGGCCGAACAAGCTGTGCAACTGCTTATTGGGCTCGTCTTCTACTCTGCTCTCCTGGCCCTTCGGGAGAACTACATTGGGGTCTACAATCTGGGTCTGTAATGCTTGAATCTAAGCTTGGCACTGAGTCTGAATCCTAACCTGATTAGACAAAACAGTGTTAACCCTCTCGGTTGTCTGCTGTAATTCAAAAATTGCCCTCATCATATCTGTTATGGTAAGTTTTAGATCTGCCATCGGTAACCTCAACTGATCCACACGTGTAAGTCTTCCACTCAGAGATCGAGCTTAAGTGCATATAGGTTCTTCTCTACACAGAGCTATTATCCTGGGTCTCTGAACTGAAAGGACTCATGCAAACTGAAGGACTTGTTAGCTGGGTTAAAACTCGAAACAAACTTGCATTTGGTAATGGGACAGGTAAACTAAACCTAAACGGGGTACTAACTATACAAACAAAAGCATTTAGAAAAATAAAATCACATAATCCTAAAAGAATGGGTCTAAGAAGCTATATACAACAAGAGAAGGCTAGTAGGTTTACACTCAATATACCTTCTTAATAGAATTAAGAATATACCTTCTAATGCTAGGAATGGCGCAAGACATGATCAAACAGTACACAATTACTCTTTTTTCTACATTTATGGGGGCATGTGGCCAGAAAGCTTGCTATCTTCCCCGACATAGCCCTGAGACAATAAAAACTAACCGAGGTATCAAGTAGACAGAGCAGGAGTTTTGAGAACTAAGCACACAAATATGAAAATGCAAATGCAAATACCAATGAAAAGTTTACGATAAAAACCATTGACGTTTCAAGTTAAGCCCTCTTATGATGATTTTTGAAAAACCAAGTCCCCAACGGAGTGGCCAGAAAAACTACGAGCGTTTGGGGGTTGACGGTGCACCAGATATCTATTGTTTTTAAAAAATTGCTCTTTTTTTTTTAAAACAAGAAAATTCGAGATATATAAGCATGTTTTTAAGAAAAATGGAGTCCCCACTTGATTTTTGAGAAAAATCAAGAAAAAAAAAAAGAAGGCCACAAGTTTTTTGAAAGCATAACTAAAGAAAAAGAGGGTTCGGGGGCTAAGGTATGAAAATGAGAGGTGTTAGGCTTCTTTTTTGCCCAACCGTGAGGTTGGCCTCTACTTTGTCAATATTAGTTTTTATTGTAAACTTTTTAAATGTAACATATACAGAATAGGAGGTTAATGAGAGTCCATACAAAAACAAACAAAGAAGCAAAGATCTTAAATATAGCCCTGAGGGTCATGCAACTTAGTTATCATTTCTAAACATGCGACACGTATTGTTTGAGCAAAGCAAAAGTGAAAAGCATGCGATGAAAAGCTAAACGAAGCAAGAAAGGCCTAAAGGACATGCAATAATGTTTCTGTCTCTAATCATGCTATATACAAACTATACAAAAAGAGAAAAAAATAATCTAACAATGTTTTTAAGCTACTGGACATGCAGAAAACTCACGACCGTGACAAAATAAGTCACAAAAACAAATATAGGGTTACCGCGAGAAACTAAGATGTTTAATGTTGCAGACGTGACAGCCAAAGGTTGTGGCCAAGATGTTTTTGAAGTCCATATGAGTATAAAATATACAAGACTTCAAGAGAGACTCAAATGAATAGGCTACATGAAATAGAAACCACAGTGTTAGGGTTGGTATACTAAAAATCATATTTTTAGTATTTAATTTTATTTTAATAAAATTAATTTTTTATTTTATGAGAATCTTTATGAGTAATGTATGTGTATCATTTCTTTAATGTTATGCATGGATGTTCGATATTCTGTATAGTATTTAATCTGGTGTGTAGAGTACGGCTTGCACACAAAATATCAGATTTTAGGTTCTTATAGAATATATGTTTTATGTTTACAATTTAGATGGAAATAGATATACCATCGGTATGACTGTAACACAGAGTTTTAATAGGCCTATCTTGGTTACGAGGAACAGATAATAGCGCCATTTATTGTTTCAACTCTCTATGCTAGTATACTTTGTGTGTATTGAACGGGACATTTGGAATAATTAATTTTATACTGTCTATATAAATTAATTCACACTCCAAGATTATTATGAATAGTGCTTATTCTCTTAATCTTGAAATAATTATTGATTTGCGTATATTTAATATTCGTTATTTTGATTCAATAGAGGGTGCAATCTTATACGAATTTATATTCTCGGTGAGTTGGATAGCAGCATTATTTATATGGTAAATATTAATTATTGATAGAATCTACGTTCTGAAAGATTGAAATTGACGATACCTCCTTAAGAAAGCATATAAATTTTAACTGGGCCAAAACTTGCCGGTGCATTTGCTTATTCAGCGGTCAAAACAAGCTAAGCGGAAGGGTTTAAGGAATATTTAAATGTCGATTAAATTAAATTATCAGTAATTAAATTTAATTGGCGGGTATCGGAAATCTTAACGTGGGAAGAAATGGTAAACATTTAATAACAAGAGCTCAATGCTAGATGGTCTAGAGACTATGGGTCAGAGTGCAATTATAGTTCTTAAGTGGTGTGAACTGTAATTCAGTGTTTTATGAAAATTGCAAAAACCGTTGCTAGTTTTTCATAATTGCATATACTGTTATGAGGTTTGCTTAATTGTGAAAATCGCTAATACGTGTTTGTGTTTCACTGGAAGTCTTATTCATAATTACTCTCTAGGTCCCTGCTGTAGCCCTATAAATATGCGAGTAGGCTGAACCAGTTTCATAACTTGTCATTTAAGACTAAAGTTATCTTGGTTCTGCCGGTATGAGTTCTCAGAGGATTATAGTCCACACTATATCCGAAAATTGCATAAGAGAATACAGTAGAAGATCTTATAAGAGTTTCAACTCGGATTCAAATCATAGTTGAAGATTCGTCTGGTAAAAATGTATTCTTCTAAATTAATTTCGAATGCACGAATTTTATTTTGATCATTCGTCATCAAAAGTTTTTATTTGGGCCCATTTTGGCGTTTTTCCGTACAGTTAATTTTTTTCAGATAATCGTTTGCAAAAATAAAGATTTTGGCAGTCTTACCTACAATAATTGGTATCAGAGCTATTTTATTATTTTTTTTATTTTTAGTTTTTGGGAACCGGGTAGTTTTAGAACTGTTGCTAATTTCGTTTTGTAGGTATTTTAATTTCGATTTTATGATCATAATTTATTATTCATGTTTGATTGAATGGTGTAAATGATAATTTTTTTTAATCATGTAGATTGACCGTGATAGATTGAATGTGAGTCTTCGGAACATAGGATCGATGTAATAGCTAGTTTTATATTTTTAAATATCTATTTAGATTATTTAAGAATAAGTTAAATATATCCAAGAACATGAAGAACGGAGGCGGCACCGGCAGTAGTTCGAGTTTTTACAGGCCACGGATCGCAGTAAGTTTTTAATGGTTTTAATTTGATGAGTTTTTCTACAGTATTTATGAATAAAAAATAGTACAAAAAACAAGTCAAAAGCAGCGAGGAAAAGTCACAAAATAGCCCGGTTCCGGCGGCTTTACCGGCGGCAGTTCAGTGGTGGTTTTTATGATTTTTTGGGCCATTTTTGGGACTGTTGTTTGGGTAGTTATTTAAACATAAAATTGTATTAAAATATAACTCAAAATACTGTCAAAAACCAAAAAAAAAACTGGACCAAAATCACAGCCCAAACAGGTGGTAAACTGGCCGGCGGCGACGGCGACGGCAAATTTCAAGCTATTTTTTGATTTTTTTAAATCTATTTTTGAACATTTTTTTTTATAGAAAGATTCCATATTTCGAGATCTTTCCAATTGTATAAAAATCGTCAAAATTGGAGCTCGAATGAGACAGCAAGAGCCGCCTGAAGATGGCGGCAAAGTGGTACCGGCGGTGGCTAGTGGTTGCCGGTGACTTTCTCTCTCTCCCAGAGCTAGTTTTAATGTATATTATGATATATACGATACTGATATGATATATATTAATATATCAGATAGTATCAGGAAAGCTTGATGCAATCAAGATACAGGAATCAGAGATAAAAGAGGTTTATTACAGCTTATCATCTTCAGGAGACTGAAACGCTTCAGCGCTTCACTTGGATTATAAAATTGGGATATATGCATATCGTGTTTATATATATATGAACTGCGTGGATAATTCCATATCTGTTTTATCTATTCTGTTAATTTAATTAATTCAGAAATTTAATTTTAATTAAAATATTTTGTAATAAAATATAAAATTAAGTTTTTTAATTAATTAATTTTAATTAAATGAAAAAAATTTAGATTTTTTATTTTTTATTAAATATTACGTTTAAGATTTTTTTTAAATTAGATATTTTGAAAAAATGTGATAATTAATTCCGAATTTTGAATTAATTAAATAGAAAAATATTTAATCAAAATAAATTATTATTTTTCAAAAAATGTGAAATATAAAATAAAATAAATAAATACCTTTAATCACTATCTTAGCTGAAAAGCTGGAGAAAAAACTGTGTATTTATTAAATTTTATTTGTTACGCATTTAAATACGAAAAAATAGTTTGATAAATCAGAATATTTAGAATCGTGTACACGAAAAAATATTTGATTCTTTCAGATTGTGTGACTTTCGAAATTAATGAATTTATTTAAATTCAATAGATTTTTATAATTTTTCAAAATAGTTTTAAAAATCTAAGTAGGAGAGGAAATTTATTCATATATAAATCCTACGGTCTCCATCACCAGTTTGTAGGCGATGCAATTAAACCATTTGTGTCAGTAGTAAGGCTTTCCTCCCCAATAGACAAACTAATTACGGTATCGCCAGTACAAATCTCCTTTAGGAATAATTGTAGATAATTGTTAGTGTGAAGCACTTCTCCATCTGAAAGGTTCATTGCGAAGCGATTAATTTAGAATTATATGATGGTTAACACTTAGCTGTATATAATAGTATTCTCTCCATCTGAGTCACTGCTATTATATATTGAACCGAAACTATATCAGTTATTTAATTTTACTTGACATGGTCAGTTGCCTAGATAGTAAAAGTAAAAGAAATTGATCTATCTAGTCTTATGAAGGATAGTAGATGTCCTTCATCGAGGTATGCTATTCTTAGGTTACCAGGCTGCTCACGAATTAATTTTTAAATAGTAGAGGGAACCAAATTAAAATAAATTCAAAGTTTTACTCATCATAATTAGCGAATTTTTTTAATTATAAGATTCTCTGGATTAAAATGACTTTCAACCCACTCACTTTATTATTCAAAGAAAACAAACTAATGGGACTGAATTTTGTTGACTGGAAATGTAACTTTGATATAGTTTTAACCACAAATAGTATTCTTTCGATACCAGAAACTGTGTTTGTTTCTTAACAGGATTCTTCCTCTGGGCCGAAAGACTTGAAGAAGAAAAATATTTAGAAATAGGGAGACATGATTTTCAGGGTAGTTAATGGGCCACGAAATGGTGTACAAAAGCTGAAAAGGCAAATATTTTCACTGTAATCAGACTCGGCACTAGAAAAAATTATGTCCAGTATTTCTCAAAAGACAGAACAAACAGGGTAATTTCTAGTTGTGAAAACATGTTTTGCGGTGTTATCTACCGATACCTAGTGTATAGATACGTGAGCCACTAATCATGTCTACAATTCATTATAGGGGTTCTAGGAAACCCAACAACTTAGTGATTGGGAGATTTACCTGCATATGGGCAATAATACAAAGGTAACAGTAGTTGCAGTAGAAGATGTCACTCTCAGTTTTGGTTGAGATCGGATTTTAATATTGAGAGATTGTCTTTATGTACATACCATAAAAAGAAACTTAGTTTTCATTTATGGATTGGTTAAAGATTGATATTTGATTTATTTTAATAACTCTATGGTTATTAAGAATAATAAACGGGTTATCTATTCTGGTACATTGGTGGATAATCTTTATATTATTACTCTAATCTCTCTTAAATTGTAACTGACTGAAATTATCAACACATCTAATTTACTATATAAGAAAAAGTTTCATTCTTTAATGAACCAAACGTTTCTTTGACACTTACACTTGAGTCATATTAATCTAAAAATGATAAACAGACTGATAGTAGATGAACTTTTGAGTTCATTGAAAGTAGATGCACTTTCAATCTGTGAATCTTGCTTAGAAGGTAAAATAACCAAAAGGCCCTTTTTAGCCAAAGGTTATAAAGCTAAAGAACCGTTGGAGCTGATTCATTCTGATGTGTGTGGTCCGATAGCAATCCAAACTAGAGGTGGCCTTGAGTACTTCATCAGTTTCATTAATGACTACTCAATGTATGGATACATTTACCTGATGCACCGTAAGTTTGAATGCTTTGAGAAATTCAAAGAATTTAAGACGGAGGCAGATAAGTATGTAGGTAAAAATATCAAATCACTACGATCCCACCGTGGTGGGGAATACCTCTTTGGAGAGTTTAAGAACTACTTATCATCAGAGGATATTACATCCCAATTGACTACACCTAGTACTCCGCAACAAAATGGTGTAGCAGAAAGAATGAATATGACTCTTATAGAAGTTGTAAGGTCTATGATGAGTTATTCAGGTTTACCCAATTCGTTTTGGGGACTCATTTTAGAGACAGTGGCTTATATTCTGAACATAGTACCTTCTTAGTCAGTACGTTCTACTCTCATAGAATTGTGGACCGGGCATAAGCCTAATCTGAAACACATTCGAATTTGAGGGTGTCCAGCACATGTACTGAAAGGAAACACGAGTAAGTTAGAACCGATGATAGAAGTCTATTTCTTTGTGGGGTATCCTAAGGGAATGAATGGTAGTCTATTTTATAATCCTAAGGATCAGAAGATCATTGTTAGTACTAATGTCCGATTCTTGAAAGAAGATTACATTATGGATCATAGGCCCAATAGTAAAATTATTTTGGAAAAATTGAGAGAAAATATCAGTCGAACAGAAGAACAAGACACTGATATTCTATTATCTCGTCATCGTGGAAGGATTATCGGGGCATGTGCAAATCTGAAACAGAGTGTTGATGCACAGGGTTCAGATTCTACACAACGTGTTACTACTAGTACACAAACACAGGTAGTGCCTCGTCGTAGTAGGAGAATTATTCATTAACCTTATCGGTATATGTTCTTGGGATATTCTTTTAACAGGATCCCGTAGAACTAGATACCGAATCCTGTAACTACAATGAAGCACTTCAAGAAAAAAATACAATTCTTTGGCAAAGGGATATGAATTCAAATATAGAATCTATATATTTCAATTAGGTCTAAAAACTTGTAGAACCACCCGAAAAGATAAAATCCATTGGATGTAAGTGGATAAAACCCATGGAAGCGTGTTGATCTTCCTAATACTTTTTGTAGATGATATCTTACTCATCGAAAATGATGTGGGGGCATTATCTACGGTTAAAGTATGATTATCTAGGCAATTCAATATGAAGGACTTGGGAGAAGCCAATCACATCCTTAGGATAAAGCTTGTGCGAGATCGAAAATAAAGGATGTTGGGCTTATCACAAGCAAAGTATATCGATAATATTCTTGCTCGTTTTAGCATGCAAGATTTATAGAAAGTTTCTCCTTTTCATGCATGGAATCACTCTATCCAAATATCAGTGTCCTAAGATACCTGATGAGATAGAGAAGATGAAGGCAGTTCCTTATGCTTCAGCAGTAGGAAGCCTCATGCATGCTATGCTTTGTACTAGACCCGACATCTGCTTTTTCGTTGGCATGGTTAGCAGATATCACTCTAATCCTGGACAAAAGCATTGGACTGCTGTAAAGAATATAATTAAGTACCTGAAAAGGATTAAGGATTATATGTTGGCTTACTAGACAGACGGTCTAGTACCTTTGAAGCACCCAAACTTAGATTTTCAATCAGACACAGAGCTTGCATCAAAAGACAACCTTGTAGATCCTTTACAAAAAGCTTACCGGCTAAGACTTTTGACATTCATGTAGAGGGCATGAGAGTCAGATGTAAGACAGTATAGTTTTGAGTATAAGTGAGAGATTGTTACGGTTGGAATACTGAAAACTATATTTTTAGTATTTAATTTTATTTTAATAAAATTATTTTTCTATTTTATGAGAATTTTTATGAAAAATATATGTATATCATTTCTTTAATATTATGCGAGGATGTTTGATATTTTGTATAACATTTAATCTGGTGTGTAGAGTACAACTTGCACACAGAAGATCATATTTTAGATTCTTGCAGAATATAAGTTCAATATTCACAATTTAGATGAAAATGGACATACTATTGGTACGACTGTAGCACAGCGTTTTAGTAGGCCTATCTTGGTTATATTGAACAAATAATAGCGTCGTATATTGTTCCGACTCTCTATACTACTACACTTTCTTTGTATTAAACGAGACATTTGGGATAATTAATTTTATACTGATTATATAAATTAATTCGCACCCCAAGGTTATTATGAATAGTATTTATCCTCTTAATCTTGAAATAATTATTTATTTTCGTATATTTAATATTTATTATTTTGATTCTTTAGAGAATGCGATCTTATACGGGTCTATAGTCTCGGTGTTTTAGATAGCGGTATTATTTATATGACAAATATTAATTATTGATGGAATTTACGTCTCGAAATATCGGGATTAATGATACTCCCTTAAAAAAGCTTATAAGTTTTGACCGGGCCAAAATCTACAGGTGCATTTGCTTATTCGGTGGTTAAAATAAGTTAAGTGGAAGGGTTTAAAAAATATCAAGATGTCGATTAAATTAAATTATCAATAATTAAATTTAATTAGCGGGTATCAGGAATCCTAACGTTAGGAGAAATGAAAAGCATTTAATAAGAAAAGCTCAATACTAGATGATCTTGAGATTATGGGTCAGAGTGGAATTATAGTTCTTTAGTGGTGTGAACTGTAATTCGGTATTTTATGAAAATTGCAAAAACCGCTGCTAGTTTTTCATAATTGCAGATACCGCTATGCGGTTTGCTTAATTTCAAAAATTACTGATACATGTCTGTGTTCCACTGGAAGTCTTACTCATAATTACTCTCCAGGTCCCTGCTGTACCCCTATAAATATGCGAGTAGGCTAAATCAGTTTTATAACTTGTCTTCTAAAACTAAAGTTGTCATGGTTCTGCCGGTATAAATTCTCGGAGAATTATAGTCCACACTATATCTGGGAATCGCATAAGAAAATATAGTAGAAGATCTGACAAGTGTTTCAACTGAGATTCAAATCATAGTTGAAGATTCAACCGGTAAAAAGGTATTCTTCTAAATTAACTTCAGAAGCATGAATTTTATTTTGATCGCTCATCATCAAAAGTTTTTATCTCGCGCCTGTTTTGGCGTTTACCCGTCCATTTAATTTTTTTCAGATAATCATTTACAAAAATAAAGATCTTGACAATCTTGCCTCCAACACACAGCCCACCTATCAAGGGTTGATTTACTGTTCATTAACCCAACAACGACATGAATATCAAATCAAAATGCATCAAAACATAAAAGCAGATAACATAAGGACTTGAAACATTATTCTCATGCAAAGTGCACGGTCGTGGCAACAGAAAGTTGCAGTCGTGATAAACGTAAAGAGCCAACTAGCAGCCGCGAGAACAGAAGATACTAAAACGTGAGGCCACAGCAACCAAAGGTTACGGCTGAGCTATTTTCAAGGTTCAAAGAGATGTCTATTAGGGTTGGTATACTGAAAATCATATTTTTAATATTTAATTTTATTTTAATAAAATTAATTTTCCATTTCATGAAAATCTTTATAAGTAATGTATGTATATCATTTCTTTGTTATACATGGATGTTCGATATTCTGTATAGTATTTAATTTGGTGTGTAGAGTACGGCTTGCACACAGAAGATCAGATTTTAGGTTTTTACAGAATATAAGTTTTATGTTCACAGTTTATATGGAAATAGACATATCATCGGTACGACTGTAGCATAGAGTTTTAGTATGCCTGTCTTAATTACGGAAAACAGATAATAGCATCGTCTATTTTTTTAACTGTCTGTCCTAATACACTTTATGTGTATTGAACGGGATATTTTGGGTAATTAATTTTGTACTGACTATATAAATTAATTCACACCCCAAAATTATTACGAATAGTGCTTATTCTCTTAATTCTGAAATAATTATTGATTTGCGTATATTTAATATTCGTTATTTTGATTCATTATAGGGTGCGGTCTTATATGAGTCTATATTTTTGGTGAGTTGGATAGTGGTATTATTTATATAAAAAATATTAAATATTGACGGAATCCACGTCTTGAAGATCGGGATTGATGATACCTCTTTAAGGATGCTTATAAGTTTTGACCAGACCAAATCTTACAAGTTGATTTAATTATCCAGCGGTCAAATAAGTTAAGTAAAAGAATTTAAGGAATATCAAGATGCCGATTAAATAAAATTATCAGTAATTAAATTTAATTGGCGGGTATCAAAAATCTTAACGTTGAGAGAAATGATAAGCATTTAATAACATGAGTTCAATGCAAGAATGTCTTGAGATTATAGGTTAGAGTGCAATTATAGTTCTTTAGTAGTATAAACTGTAATTCAGTATTTTATAAAAATTACAGAAACCGCTGTATGTCTTTCTATAATTGCAAAAATCTCATAATTGCATAAACCTCTAATCGGTGTCTGTGTTTTATTGGAAATCTAACCCATAATTACTTCTTAGGTCCCTGTTGTAACCCTATATATATGCGGGTAGGCTGAACCAGGTTTTAAAATTTTTTATCATTATTATTACATTATTATTTTTTTCTTTCAAGACTTAAATATATCGGGGTTCTGCCCGTACGATTTCTTATAGGATCATAGCCCACACTACGTTCGAGAATCACGTAAGAGAATACAGTAGAAGATCTAACTGGAGTTTCAACTCAGAATCAAATCGTAATTGAAGATTAAATCGACAAAAGTTATTCTTCTAAATTAACTTTGGCTGCACGGCTTTATTTTTTATTGTTCGACATCAAAAAATTTATCTAGAGCTCGTTTCGGCGTTTGTCCGTCTAGTTAATTTTTTACTAAAAATTATTTTACAAAAATAATACTCTTGACAGTATTGCCTCCAACAAATTGATACCAGAGTTGTTTTGTTTTTTGTTTGCAGTTATCGGGGCCAGGTAGTTTTAGAACTGTTGCTAACTTTATTTTGTACGTATTCTAATCCTGATTTTATGATCATCATTTATTTTCATATTTGATTGAATGCGTGGATGATGATTTAATTATTTTTTTTAATCACAGAGGTTGATCATAATAAATTAATTGATTGTGAACTTTACGGAAGTATAGGACCAATGTAAAAATTATTGTTTTTCGGTTTCAAGTTCGTGTAATATTTTTTTTGATTTTATATAATAAAAAAAGGCTAAGAACAAGTTGAAGAACAATCGGCGGTGGTAATAGGATTTTTTATTGCTTTGCAATTTTTTTTCTCTAGTTTTTTTATATGAAAAAAAAAAAAGAAAAAAGGAATACAGCCGTAGCAGCCAAGAAAGCCACCACAGCAAAAGCCAAACGCTGCCTAATGGCAGCGGCACAAAACCACAGCAATCCTAGCGCCGCATCTCCAATACCGGTGCAAATTACAGAACCGGCAATTCACAAGCAGCTTGGAGCAGCAATCCCAAGTGGCGCAAGCAATTCCCAAACGTGGCACAGTTTCAATCGGTGCAATCCCATGCACTGAAGCTTTAAAAAGCAAACCAAGAGCCGCCGGTTTAATTCAGTGCTACGCGCCAACACGCAGCAATGATTTCAACGCCACTGTTTTGATAAAAGCAAGGCTGTTTGGCAGCGTCCCATTCAGTGTAAAACAATGCTGCGAAAATCATGGATCAATTTGTTTTCGGTCAAGCAAAAAATTGCAAATTGTTTTGGCAATTTCGGCTATACCGGGCTGTTTAGTTGGCAGCAATTTTACTGTTTTTGTTGGTTTAAAATTTTTAATTTGTCATATAGAATCAAGAAATCCTTATGCATCTTGGACACAGAAAGCTTATTAAGAAACTGATTCTTGCATCTTATCCTTTGAAGAACAGAAGACTGAAACTCTCTAGAGTTTCGGTTTGATCATAACATCAGCATATTTATTTTTATCTTGCATTTAATTTATTTTTTATATTAATTGTGTGAATGATATATATATTAGTTTTATATATCCTGTTAATTTAATTAATTCAAAATTTCAGTTTTAATTAAAATATTTTATAATTAAAAATAAAATTAAGTTTTTTTCAATTAATTAATTTTAAGTAAATAAAAAAACTTTATATATTTTATTTTTTACAAAATATCACGTTTAAAGATGATTTTTTAAAAATCGGATATCTTAAAAAAACGTGAAAATTAATTCTGAATTTTGAATTAATTAAATGGAAAAATATTTAATCGAAATAAATTATTATTATTTGAAAAATATAAAATAAAAAATAAAATAAATAAATACCTTTAATCACTACCTTAACTGAAAAGCTACAGGAAAAACTGTGCATTTATTAAATTTTATTTGTTACACATTTAAACACGAAAAGATGGTTTAATAAATCAGAATCTTTAAAATCGTATACACGGAAAGATGTTTGATTCTTTCAGATCGTGTGACTTACGAAAGATGGTTTAATAAACTAGAATCTTTGAAATCATATACACGGAAAGATATTTGATTCTTTCAGACCGTGTGATTTTTAAAAAATAGTTTGATAAATCAGAATCTTTAAAATTGTGTACACGAAAATATGTTTGATTCTTTCAGATCGTGTGACTTTCGAAATTAATAAATTTATTTTAATTAAATAAATTTTTATAACCCTAAAAAATATTTTAAAAATCTAAGTGGAAAAGTGAATTTATTCACAGATAAATTCTGCGATTTTCACCACTAGTTTGTAGGCGATGCAATTAAATCCTGCGTGTTGGCAGTAAAGCGTTTCTCCCCATCGGACAGATTAATTATGGTTTCGTCAGTACAAATCTTCTTTGAGAGTAATTCTAGATAATTGTTAGTGTGGATCACTTCTCCATCTGAAGGGTTCATTGCGAAGCGATTAATTTGGGATTAGATGATGGTTAACACTTAGCTGTTTATGATAGTATTCTCTCCATCTGAGTCACTGCTATTATATACTGGACCAAAACTATGTCAGCTATTTCATTTTATTTGGCATGGACTGTTACCTAGATTGTAAATTAAAAGGAACTGGTATGTCTGATCTGATGAAAAATAGTAGACGTCCACCAATTATGGCATGCTATTCTCAGGTAACCAAGCTGCTGCCGAATTAATTTTAAAATAATAGAGAGAACCAAATTAAAATAAATTTAAAGTTTTGCTCATCATAATTAACAGTTTTTTAATTATTTGATTCTCATGATTAAAATGAATTTCAACCCACTCGCTTCAATACTCAAAGAAAACAAACTTATCGGACCAAATTATGTTGATTGAAAATGTAAATTAGATATAGCGTTAACTACAAATGGTCTACCAAGAAATGTGTCTGTTTCAAAAAAAGTTTATTCCTCGGAATCGAAAGGCATGAAGAAGAAAAATGTTCAAAAATAGGGAGATACGTTTTCTAGGGTAGTTAGTGGATCACGAACTAGTGTGAAAAAGCCAAAAGACAGATGTTTTTACTACAACCAGACCCAGCACTGAAAAAAGCTATGTCCAGTATTTCTTAGAAGGCTGAATAAATACGATAATTTCTGATTGTGAAAACATGTTTAGCGGTGTTATCTATCGGTACCTGGTGTGTAAATACGGGAGCAACTAAACATGTCTACAATTCATTGCAGGGGTTCTAGGATACCCGACAACTTAGTGATTGAGAGATTTACCTGCATATAGGTAAATAATACAAAGGTAACAACAGTTGCAATAGGAGATGTCACTCTCAGTTTGGGTAGAGCTCGAATTTTAATATTGAGAGATTGTCTTTATGTACCTGCCATTTGAAGGAACCTAGTTTTCGTTTCTAGATTGGCTAAAGACGGATATTTAGTTTATTTTAATAACTCTGTGGTTATTAAGGACAATAAATTGGTTATCTATTTTGGTACATTGCTGGATGATCTTTGTATTATTACTCCAATCTCTCCTACATTGTAACTAACTGAAATGAATAATACATCTTGTTAGCTTAAGGGCTTTTTAATTTGATTTTGATGATTTTCATAATTCATTTTCTAAGAATAAATATTTTTAATAGATAATAT
>JAOTRH010471583.1:0-26826 GCA_034768845.1 Heliamphora exappendiculata | reverse complement strand
TCGTTTTTTTAAATTAATAAATTTATTTTAATTAAACAGTTTTTTATAACCCTGAAAAATATTTTAAAAATCTAAATGAGAGAAAAAATCTATTCACAGATAAATTTTGCGGTCTCTATTAATAGTTTATAAACTATACAATTAAACACTACGTGTTGGTAGTAAGGCCCTCCTCCCTATCGAACAGATTAATTGCGGTATCGCCAATACAAATCTTCTTTAGGGATAATTCTGAATAATTATTAGTGTTGATCACTTCTCCATCTGAAGAGTTAATTACGAAGCGATTGATTTGGGATTAGGTGATGATTAACACTTAACTGTATATAATAGTATTTTCTCCATCCGAGTCACTATTATTATATATTAGACCGAAACTATGTCAGCTATTTAATTTTACTTGACATGGTCAGTTATCTAGATAGCAGAATTAATAGGAATTAGCATGTCTGGTCATATGATGGATAGTAGACGTCCTCCCATTGAGGCATGCTATTCACAGGGTACCAAATTGCTGGCGAATTTCTTTTAAAATGACGGAGGGAACCAAATTAAAATAAATTCAAAATTTTTCTCATCATAATTAATGGTATTTTTTAATTATGTGATTCTCATGATTAAAATGGCTTTCAACCCACTAGCTCCAATACTAAAAGAAAACAAACTTACATAACCAAATTATGTTAACTGAAAACAAAATTTAGGCATTGTCTTAACTGTCGAGGATTACAAATTTGTATTAACTGAGATATATCCACTGGTACCTGATGTGGGGGCGACCAAATAGAAAATTTAGGCCCATCAAAAGTGGCAGAAAGCTGATTAGATGGCTCACTATTATATTTTGGCTTCAATTTAAAATGTTTTGCAGCATTAGCATCAGTTTATGCCTAGTGCCTATGACATGATTATGAACCTTAAAAAATATTTGGAGATCAAAATCGTGCTGCTAGGCAGATGGCCATGAAGTCTCTAATGAATGCAAACATGGCTGAAGGCACCCTAGTTAGGGATCAAGTTCAGAAGATGATCACTCTTCTGAATGAACTAGAGATCCTTAAAGCTAAAATTGACGGGAAAACCCAAGTCGATACCATACTCCAGTCACTGCCTAAAAGTTTTAAGCAGTTTTTCTTGAACTACACCATGAACAAGCTCAGCTTTTCATTAGCAGAACTTCTTAAGGAACTTCAAGCACCCAAGGGTGTTCTTAGGAAGCTAGGTTCTGTGTATGTGGCTGAGAAAGGTTCTTCATCTAAGCCGTAAGACAAGAAGAAAAAAAAAGTTCAGACATAGAGAGGCACAACTCCAAAAGCAATTAAGGAACCAAAAGCTGGAGTGAAAAAGCCAAGATGCTAGTGTTATCACTGTAACCAGTTTGAGCATTTGAAAAAGCAGTGTCCGGTATTTCTCAGTAAGCAGAACAAATCAGGTAATTTCTATTCACTGGTGGTTGAAATATATTTAGTGATGTTATCTACGGGTACCTGGTGTGTAGATACAGAAGCCACTAATCATATCTGTAATTTTTTGCAAGGGTTCCAGAAAACTAGGTAGCTCAGTGATGGTAAAATTTACCTACACATATAATGCAATGGTGGCAGCAGTTGTAATAGAAAATGTCACTCTCGATTTTTGTAGAGATAGGATACTTCTTCTGAAAGATTGTCTTTATATACCTTCGATTAAAAGAAATTTAATTTTAGTCTTCAGCTTAATAAAGAAAAAATATTCTGTTCAATTTGGTGAATTTGTGATTGTGAAGAAAAATAAATATTTTATTTGTTCTGGTACATTAGTAGATGATCTGTATGTCGTATCTCCTATCTCTCCTACACTACAACTAACTGAAATGAATAACACATTTAATTTACCACATAAGAGATAGTTTTCTTCTTTAATGAACCAAACGTTTCTTTGGTATTTATGCTTGGGTCATATTAATCTAAAAAGGATAAACAGACTGATAATAGATGGACCTTTGAGTTCATTGAAAATAGAGGCACTTTCAGTTTGTGAATCTTGCTTAGAGAGTAAGATGACCAAGAGGCCCACCCTTTTCGACCAAAGGCTATAGAACTAAAGAACCCTTAGAGCTAGTTCATTATGATGTGTGTGATCCTATGACAATCCGGGCTAAAGGTGGCGTTGAGTACTTCGTCAGTTTTATTGAAGACTACTCAAGGTATAGATATATTTACCTGGCGTACCATAAGTTTGAATGCTTTGAGAAATTCAAAGAATCCAAGGTAGAGGTAAAGAAGTGTCTGGGTAAAAGTATCAAATCACTATGATCCGACCGTGGTGGAGAATACCTCTTTAGAGAGTTTAGGAACTACCTGTCATTAGAGAGAATTATATATCAGTTGACTGCACCTGGCACTCCACAGCAAAATGGTGTAGTAGAAAGAAGGAATATGACTCTTATGGAGATGATAAGGTCCTTGATGAGTTATTCAGGTTTATTCGATTCATTTTGGAGAGTCTCTTTAGAAACAACGGCTTACATTCTAAACTTAGTACCTTCTAAATCAGTACCTTCTACTCCCACAGAATTGTGAAGCTGGCGTAAGCCTAGTCTGAAACACATTCGGAATTGAGGGTGTCCGGCACATGTGCTGAAAGGGAACGCGAATAAGTTGGAATCGAGGACAGAAGTCTGTTTCTTTGTGGGGTATCCCAAGGGAATGAAGGGTAGGCTATTTTATAATCCAAAGGACCAGAAGGATATTGTTAGCACCAATTTTTGATTCTTGGAAGAGAATTATATTATAGATCACATGCCCAATAGCAAAATTATTTGGAAGAACTGAGAGAAAATACTAGTAGAACAGAAGATGAACCACAAGTCACTGATATTCCATTATCTCACTGTAGTGGGACAATTATCGGGACAAGTGCAAATCAAAAACACGGTGCTGATGCACAGGGTTCAGATTCTGCATAGCGTATTACTGCTACTACACAAACACAGGTAGTGCCTCATCGTAGTGGAAAGTTATTCATCAACCTGATCGGTATATGTTCTTGGGAGAGTTTTTTGATAAAATCCCAACAGAACTAGATACCGAGCCTTGTAACTACAATGAAGCACTTCAGGACAAAGATTCAGATCTTTGGCAAAGGGTAATGAATTCAGAGATGAAATCTACGTATTCCAATCAGGTCTGGAAACTTGTAGAACCACCCGAAAGAATAAAATCCATTAGATGCAAGTGGATCTATAAGAGAAAGAGAGGAGCAGACAAAAAAGTTGAAACCTTCAAAACTAGGCTTGTTGCTAAATGGTTCACTAAGAAAAAAGGAATCGATTATGAGGAAATCTTTTTATCGGTAACCATACTTAAGTCTATCCGGATTCTCATTTCGATTACGAGATCTGGAAAATAAATGTCAAGACAGCTTTCCTTAACGAACGTCTTAACGAGTGTATCTATATGATACAACCTGACGGATTCATTGTAAAGGACCAGAAACACATTATGTAAGCTTAAGAGATCCATTTATGGACTTAAGCAGGCATCGAAGTCTTGAAACACTCGATTTTGATCAAGCTATAAAGTCTTATGATTTTTATCAGAGTTTGGATAAGTCTAGTGTGTACAAGAAGCGTGACGGAAGCGTGATGATTTTTTTAGTACTTTATGTAGACAATATCTTGTTCATCGAAAATGATGGGGGTGAATTATCTACAGTTAAAGTATGGTTATCTGGGCAGTTCAATATGAAAGACTTCGGAGAAACCAGTCACATCCTTGGGATCAAGAACGTGCGAGATCGAAAACAAAAGATGTTAAGCATATCAAAAGTTAAGTATATCGATGATATTTTTACTCGTTTAAGTATGAAGGATTCTAAGAAATGGTTTCTCCCTTTCAGGCATGGAATCACTCTATCCAAGGATCAGTGTCTTAAGACACCAGATGAAATAGAGAAGATGAATGCGGTTTCTTATACTTCGATAGTAGGAAGCCTTATGTATGCTATGCTTTGCACTATACTCGATATTTACTTTGTTGTTGGCATGGTTAGCAGATATCAGTCTGATCTAGGGCAGGAGCTCTGGACTACAGTAAAGAATATAATCAAGTACCTAAAAAGAACTAAGGATTATATGTTAGTTTATTAGACAGACAGTTTAGTACCTTTGGGGTACATAGACTCATATTTTTAGTCTAACAAGGATTCCCGTAAGTCTACCTTAGGATATGTGTTTACCTTAGGAGGTGGAGCTATAAGTTGGAGAAGTACCAAGCAGTCCTGTATTACTGATTTAACCATGGAAGCTAAGTATGTAGAGCTTCTGAAGCAGCCAAGGAAGTTGTTTGGCTTAGAAACTTCCAATTGGATCTAGAGGTGGTCCCTTCGGTTCAGTCGGTTATTACACTTTATTGTGACAACAATGAAGCAGCTGCAAACTCAAATGAGCCAAGGGTCCATAAGAAAAGAAAGCACATTGAGCATAAATATCACATGATATGAGAAATTGTACATAGAGGTAGTGTTGCTGTGACCAAGATTGCATCAGGAGACAACCTTGTAGATCCTTTTACAAAGAGCTTACCGGCTAAGAATTTTGATAATCATGTAGAAGGCATGAGAGTCAAATGTACGCAACATGGTATTGAGTATAAGTGGGAGATTGTTATGGTTGGTATACTGAAAATCATATTTTTAGTATTTAATTTTATTTTAATAAAATTAATTTTCTATTTTATGAGAATCTTTATGAGCCATGTATGTATATCATTTCTTTAATATTATATATGGATGTCTTTTATTCTGTATAGTATTTAATCTGATATGTAGAATACGACTTGCACATAGAATATCAGATTTTAGGTTCTTAAAGAATATAAGTGTTATGTTCACAATTTAGATGGAAGACATATCATCGGTACGACTGTAGTACGGAGTTTTAGTATGCCTGTCTTGGTTATGGGGAACAGATAATAGCGTCGTCTACTATTCTGACTCTTTGTGCTAGTACACTTTACATATATTTAATATTCATTGTTTTGATTCATTAGATGGTGCAATCTTATATGAGTCTATATTTTCGGTGAGTTAGATAGCGATATTATTTATATAGTGAATATTAATTATTAACGGAATCTACGTCCCAAATGATCGGGATTGACGATACCCCCTTAAGGAAGCTTATAAGTTTTGATTGGACCAAACCTTACAAGTGGCTTTGATTATCCAGCAGTAAAATAAGTTAAGCGGAAGGGCTTAAGGAATCTAAAGATGCCAATTAAATTAAATTGTCAGCAATTAAATTTAACCGGGAGGTATCAAAAATCTTAACGTATGGAGAAATGATAAGCATTTAATAACAAGAGCTCAATGCAAGATGGTCTTGAGATTATGGGTCAGAGTGCAATTATAGTCTTTAGTGGTGTGAACTGTAATTCAGTGTTTTATGAAAATTACAGAAATTACTACTAGTTTTTCATAATTGCAGATACCGTTATGGGGTTCGCTTAATTACAGAAACCACTTATGGGTGTCTATATTCTACTAGAAGTCTTACTCATAATTACTCCATAAGTCCCTGGTGTAGCCTTGTAAATATGCAGGTAGGTTGAACCAGTTTCATAACTTGTCTTCAAGACTAAAGCTATTTAGGTTCTGCCGGTACGAGTTTTCGAAAGTCCGTAGCCCACACTACGTACGAGATTCGCATAAGAAAATATAGTAGAAGGTTTGACGGGAGTTTCAACTCGAAATAAAAAACGTAGTTGAAGATTTGACCGATAAAAGGTATTCTTCTAAATTAACTTTGATTGCATGGGTTTTATTTTTGATCATTCATCATCAAAATTTTTATCTGGAGTCCATTTCGGTGTTTTTTCATCCAGTTAATTTTTATCGAAAATCGTTTGCAAAAATAATGATCTTGACAGTTTTGCCTCCAACAGCAGTTTGGTTAGGGTCAGATCATATTCCGTGGCGTTCGAGGTCGTATGTATTCATCTTCCCTTCAGATCCTATTTCTGGCAAAGTATCAGAAGGCTTAGCCTTCTCGTTCACCGATAGAGATGCTAAAGCTGCAGTAGCCGAAGCTTCTTGAGGAGTACAAGGCGTGGCTGATCCAAGATAAAGAGAAAAGAGACAAAGAGGACAGAAAACCACAGGTAAAAAGAAAGAAGATCTGAGGGATCTGCTTTGCTTTTCAGGATTTCATAGCTTTCTTTTTGAGAGTTTGGGACTTGCGTGCCCGTTTTTATTTTCAAAACCTTGTAATCGTAGCTGAAGTAATGAAAAAATCCCACATTTTATCCGGAAAAGGTTCCAAATTATTTAAAAAAATTTGATTTTTGCAATTTAAATGACCTTATTATCAAAACTCAAAGAAAAATTTGCATTTATCTTTACTTGGAATCAAAAATGGCTAAAACAAAAAAAATGGCCGAACTTCTTAAAAGAAGCTGCTTATGTCTCCCAAGAAATGGAATCAGGCCATAACGTAATTCGAGCTTGGTTTACTCTCGAGTATTAACACTCTCCTTTTACGAACCCCTAACTTTTGCTAAGGTTGCCCTGTTAGGTTTTCGGCCTTGCGGAATGCTTTAACTTTTACCTGGGCTGCCTTTTCGATTTTCAACCCAGTGAACTTTTATTTTTATTTTATTTTTCTCTCAAGGGTAGTACTTTTTGAGCTGGTTCAATTTAATTGGAGTGGAGAACGTGTTACCATCCAGATCCATGATGATTACAGGATCACAGGTCATAATAGTCTTGATCAGATACGGCCCGGCCCAGTTTAGCTTGAACTTTCCCCTTTGATCAAAAATTGGAGCTCTGATTTCCTTAAGAACCAAGTCACATTCTCTTATATCATGGGTCTTAACCTTCTTGTTGGCAGAGGCTATCCTTCTCTAATACCCTTATATATGAAATAGAGCATGTAGTCTTCTTTCATCGAACAAGAGTAGCTCCTTCATCCGATTTCTCTGTCATTCTTCGTCTGAGATGTTGGCCTCATCCACTACTCGTAGTGAAGGGATTTTCACTTCAATGGGAAGTACGGCTTACATCCCATATGCTAAGGAGTAAGGTGTGGTTCCTATTAAAGCTCTGATCGACGCCATATATTCTCATAGTGTGAACGGTTGATGATCTGGCCAATCCTTGTGTGAGCTGATCATCTTTTACAGGATCTTTTTAACGTTCTTGTTTGCCACCTTAACTGCCCTGTTGGTCTGTGGATGGTACGATGATGACTTGTGGGCCACTATCTGATACTCTTCAAAGAGGTCCAGGACTTCACCTTGAAAGTGCGAACCATTATCTGAAATAATCTCATGGGGAACTCCATATTGACAAATGATATTCTCTTTTATAAACTTAGCGACGTGGGAAGCTTTCAGCACCGAGTAAGAGGAAGCCTCCACCCACTTGGTAAAGTAGTCAATAACCACCAAGATGAATTCATGCCCATTTGAAGCTTTTTATGTTATCTTGCCAATCACATCAATTCCCTATATTGAAAACGGCCACGGCGACGTCAAACTGTACAACTGGGATGGAAGAATGTGCATAAGGTTCATATGGATCTGGCACTTATGGCACCTCTGTGTTGGAGGCAAAACTACCAAGATCATTATTTTTGTAAAAGATTTTTGATTAAAAATTAACTGGATGACAAACGGCGAAATGAGCTCTAGATAAAATTTTTGACATCGAACGATCAAAATTAAAACCCGTGCAACAACAGTTAATTTAGAAGAATACATTTTACTCGTCAAATCTTCAACTACGTTTTTTATTCAGAGTTGAAGCTCCCGTCAGACCTTCTACTGTATTCCCTTATGCAATTGTCGGATATAGTGTGGACTATAATCCTCCGAGAACTTGTACCGGTAGAACTTAAACAGCTTTAGTTTTGAAGACAAGTTATGAAACTGGTTCAGCCTACCGACATATTTATAAGGCTACAACAGGGACCTGTGGAATAGCTATGAGTCAGACTTCTAGTGGAACACATATACGTATCAGCGATTTCTGCAATTAAGCAAACCTCATAGCGGTATCTAAAATTATGGAAAACTAACAGCGATTTTTGCAATTTTCATAAAATACTAAATTACAGTTCACACCACTAAATAACTATAATTGCACTCGAACCCACAATCTCGAGACCATCTTGCATTGAGCTCCTGTTATTAAATGCTTAACATTTCTCCTCACGTTAAGGTTCTCGATACCCGCCAATTAAATTTAATTACTGACAATTTAATTAAATCGGTATCTTCAAAGTTCTTAAACCCATTCGTTCAACTTATTTGACCACCGGATAATTAAATCCACCTGTAGGGTTTGGCCCGATCAAAATTTATATGATTTCTTAATCGGGTATCATCAATCCCAATATTTTGAGACGTAGATTTCGTCAATAATTAATATTCACCAGATAAATAATACCGCTATCCAACTCACCGGGAATATAGACCTATATAAGATCGCACCCTCTAATAAATCAAAATAACGAATATTAAATATACGTAAATCAATAATTATTTCATAATTAAGAGTATAAGCACTATTCATAATAACCTTGGGGTGTGAATTAATTTATATAGTCAGTATAAAATTAATTATCCCAATGTGTCCCGTTCAATACACACAAAGTGTACTAGCAAAGAGAGTCGGAACAATAGACGACGCTATTATCTATTTCCCATAACCAAGACAAGTCTACTAAAATTTTGTACTACAGTCGTACCGATGGTATGTCCATTTCCATCTAAACCATGAACATAAAACTTAAATTCCGCAAGAACAAAAAATTTGATCTTCTGTGTGTAAGTCGTACTCTACACACCAGATTAAATACTATACAGAATAAAGAATATCCATGCATAACATTAAAGAAATGATAAACATACATTACTCATTAAAATTCTCATAAAATAAAAAAATTAATTTTATTAAAATAAAATTAAATACTAAAAATATGGTTTTCAATATATCAACTCTAACACTTCGTACGAATTGTATATAGCCCGTTTCAATTGTCATCCAAAAATACTCTTGTTGTAGGATCTTCTTGGCTAACATATTCCCACTCATGTGAGACCCGCAGACTCCAACATGTATCCCTTTCATTAGTTCTTGACCTTCTTCACTGCCAACACATAGCTTGTTGACCCAAGATTGTCCTCGCTTGTACAACTTTCCCCTACAAATGACAAACTGTGCAGATAATCTCTTTATTGCTCTTTTATCCATTCTACTGGCGTACTTGGGGTATTCTCCATTCTCCACATAATTTTAAATGTCGAAGTATCAAGGGAGTTCATCTGTGCTTTCTTCGATTGTTGTTATCTACTCATATACGATCTTTCTTTTCTGCTCAATTATCAATGGTCCCATCCTAACTCCAGATAGTATGTCGATCATTGACGCCAGAGTAGTCAGGGCGTCGGCGAACTTGTTCTGCAATCTTGGAACATGGGTGAAAACTACTCATTCAAAGCACGGTATCAAATTTTTAAGCTCTTGGTGGTAGATAATAAGAGTTACTTCCTTGACCTTCCATTCTCCTCTTGCTTGGGAAACCACCAATGCCGAATCTCCAATAACTTCTAATTTCTTTGCCCCTAGTTCTAGGGCTGTTTCTAACCCGACTAAGCATGCTTCATACTCAGCTTGGTTGTTAGTAATTTCAAAGTTGAGCTTTAGGGATAGGGGAACATGTGATTCGTCGGGGATGACAATAAGAACTCCTATTCCATAGCCATACTGATTGGATATATAATCAAAATACTTAGTCCATTTATCGTCCCTAACTCCCATGAGCTGCTCGTTGGGGAACTGAAACTCAGCGTCTTTGTCTCCTTCAATTGATTGATTTGCCAAGAAGTTTGCTCTGCTCTGCCCTTTAGAGACTTTCTGGTGACGTACTTAAGATCAAACTCTGATAGCAATAGCAACTAATGGGCCAGTCTTTCTTTTAACGCCAATTTCTCGAACAAGTACTTCAATGGATCCATTCAAAAGATTACATTCACCATGAAAGATAACATGTAATGCCTTAGCTTTCAGGAGGCCTAAACCAAAGCCAAACATGTCCTTTCCAATGAAGTGTATCATACCCCGTGCCTAGTCATTTTCTTGCTCAGGTAGTAAACTATCTTTTCAATCCCGGTCTCTCCTTCTTGTGCCAGCATACATCCCATAGCCAAATCGGTCACTAACAAATAGAGAATTAATGGCCTATCAGGCTCAGGAGGAGCTAAAACAGGTAGATTCTACAAATACTAACGCACAGCTTCAAAGGCATCTTGGCATTTTTTGTCCCACTCAAACTTTTAACCCCTTTCTTTAGCAAATGGAACAGCGGCTCACAAGTGGTTGTTAGCTTGGCTATGAATCGGATGATGAACTGCACTTTGCCCAGGAAACCTCTGACTTCCCACTCGGTCTTTGGGGGAGGCATTTCCATAATTGCTTTGATTTTTTTAGGGCCAACTTCGATGCCTCGTTGAGTAATCATGAATCCGAGCATTTTTCCTGTAGTGACTCTGAAGGCACACTTTTATGGGTTGAGCCACATCTTGTACTTCTTAATCCTTTTGAAGAGATTTCACAGTGCTAAAATATGGCCGTCTCGATCTTTGGACTTCACAATCATATCATCCACATACACTTCGACTTCCTTGTGAATCATGTCATGCAATAAGGTAGTAGTAGCCCTTTGATAGATTGTTCTTGTATTTTTTAGACCTAATGGCATCACGCGGTAACAATAGATGCCCCAAGGTGTAGTAAATGTTGTTTTCTCTCTATCTTCGATTTCCATTAAGATTTAATTATACCTAGAGAAGCCGTCCATAAATGATAAGAGAGCCTGCCCAACTGTGCTATCCACAAGAATGTTAGTGTGCGGCAGTGGGAAGTCATCCTTCAAGCTAGCCTTGTTGAGATCCTAGAAATCTAAATAGACTTTGATGCGCCCATCCTTCTTTAAAACCAGCATGATATTAGCCACCCATTTCAGATACTCAGTTACCAAAAGGAATCCAATGTTGATCTGCTTGGTGACTTATTCTTTCATCTTCAGCGCTCATTCTAGCTGTATCCTTCTCAATTTTGCTTGACCGATTTAGCATCGGGATATAAAGGGATGTAGTGTTGGACGATTTCGGTATCAATACTGAGCATATCCTCGTATGACTATGCAAAAATATCTTTGAATTCTTTTAATAAAGTTATTAATTGTTCGTGTTCAACTGAAGATAATGAAGAACTAATTTAAAAAATTTGTTGATTATTTTTAATACCCAGATTAATTGACAAAATTTCTTCAATTATAGGTTGAGTGCGCATTTTCACTTCTCTTTTTATTAAAGCTTTTATTTTTTCGGAGACATCCCCTTCGAATTCAAAATCATCAGAAAGCATATGAAATAAATTGAGCAAAGTAGAGTAACCAAAAATTTCTTTCATTTCATTATTGTTTAAAAGAGAATGGATTACAACTTCAAAAGCATGGGAGAAGGTGGGTGCATGGACAAACGTGCTCTCAGACTTGACATCCAACTAATCAAAACAAAGCAAAAACTCACATAACCTAGACTGAGACTCAAGACACGATTCATGAAAGCTACAAAATTCTAAAGACCAATTATCCACATTCTTCAAAGCAACGTCCATGATAAGCCCCGTGTAGTCAGCCAATGAGCCGTAGCCCGTCATCAAGCACTCCTGATCGGCTATATGCATCTAAGCCATCTGATCATTGAACAAAGCTCCCATATCCGTGCCATCTAGCTTATTTTCCTAGTCCTTTTCCTCTTGGAACTTCTTCTCGTTCTTCTCTCTCGCTCTTCTGTTGCTTCCTCTTCCTCTGTATTGGGCAGTTTGTGGTTGAAGAAGATCTCTAGATCCGACAGTTTCTAATTAGTCTCCTCATCAAACCATGGTTCCGAAAAGCCACAGTATGAAAAATCTTCTCCTTCTTTGACGAAGTAACCATTCAATGTTCCCACGAACTTGTCCCTTTTTCCCCTTTATCCTTTCTTTGGCTCTTCCAGATCCAAAGAAAGTTGGCTTATACCCTAAGCCAAAGCGCTGTGAGGTCGGTAACACTTGGATGGGCTCTGAAATTCCCTGCTATTGGCTACCTAACCCCATTCCTTGAAAATAAAACATACGTCTCATCATAGTGACAGCATAGGGGTTGATATAATTCTTTTCCTCCTTTAACAGCATCTACACTACCTGAGCCTCAGCAAACTTGAACCCACTCAGGAAGACATCTCCCTCCCCATGTTAAACTTCCAAGAGAGTTAAGTCAACTTCTCTCAGGGGTTGGATACTATCCTTCCCATGAATAGTCAGCACTGCTTCGTTCTTTACCAGCTTTAACTTCTGATGGGAGTAAAATGAACTGCTTGTACATCAGGGTCTTGGAGCTACAGTCTTTCCAGCAACAAATTGAAGGATGCTAGAACATCCAACACATGGAATTATACTGAAGTTTCCAGTGACCCAATAAACATAACAAACGTTACTAGCCCAAGCACATCTCGTCTCGTGTTATCATAGGCCATAACCCCCTAGTTGCTAGGCATGAAATGATCTGGCTTTATCCTTAAACAAATCGTTGTTCTGAGTGGGAAAACATTTAGTGCTGACCCATTATCAATGAGCATGACAGGAACCCACTTTTTCATACATTTGATAGTGATATGCAAGGGTTTGTTCTGATTCCTTCCTTCTAATGGTAAGTCCTTATCAAAAAAAGGATATTACCTTAGGCTCTACAACTGGTAGAATTAGCCCAATCAACTATTCGGGAGTTGCATCTATCAAAACATTGGGCTTGTTTAAAACCTTTAACACGGTTTGTCGGTGCCGGTGCGAAGCCATCAACAGACCCTAAATGCTGATGTTGGCCTGAGTCTTTTTTAGCTGTCTCAACACAGCGTCGTTTTTCGCTTCTTGCACTTTCTCCTTTCCTTTTCCACTTGCTTGTCCTTTTTCTAGCTAAGCTAGTTTAAAATGCTTTCCACTCCTAGTCAGGTACTCCACCCCCCTTTCTTGGGATCCCATAAACCTGGCATTGTATTTTCAATTTGTCTAACCTCGGTGATATATAGGGAGCTTTCAAATTCTAACAAGTTGTCCAAATTACTACCTTCTAACCTTCATTTCCTTTCTTCTTAATCCTCAATTGCCCACGTGTTATCAACATCGTCCCACCCCCAAATGTCTTCCTCTATGTATCCCATTTGTTGCTCTCGGGCGGGCCAAAACCCAGTCCATTCTTTCCCATTTAACTTCAACAATGTTCAGACTAGCCAGTAGGATTGCATTTTATCAACTTACACCTCTTCTCCAAAGAGTTGGGGAAGAGTGATACTGTCTAGAACATGACCGAACCCGTATAGGCGTACCGGGTAATCCAGTGGCCAGTCTTTATCGTCGTTGCGTTCCTCTTGGTTGTCTGGCTGAATCACTCTCATACCCATCCCAAGTTACATCATCCCGTTCCTCTATATTCCACTCATTCCTGATCATGATCAACAAATAAGACTGATCTTCAGTAGATGGAACACACGGGTGCGGAAGATATGCTTGGCAAATAAAATAGCTGGGATCCTCCAATTGCCCTAACTGAATGTAGTTTACACTGGCCTGCTTGGCATGATTTGGTAACATATGGGTTGTGACATTTGGCTTCTGACCAGCAGAGGGGAGTGGAATAACCTTGTTATCAATGAGGTCTTAGACTTCATGACAAAGTCTCAGGCAATTATCAGTCCAATGCCCGTGACTTTGGTGGAATAAACAATACTGGGATGGATTGTATCTTGGTGATAAGGGGTTTGGTAGCAGCATTCGATCAAGAAGCTTTATCAGCCCCTTTTTAAGAAGTCGATTCAGGGCTGTGGCCAAAGGTATGTTAAGGGGAGTGAAGACTCTTCTTGGCATCTTTTGATGTGGTGATTGGTTATTTCTGGGGGTGATGCAGAAGATGAGGGGTTCGATTGTTTAGACTGGGGGTTCAACAGGTTCACCTCATATGAACAGGAAACTAGGTTAGTAGAGGTGGTGGGTTGGCTCTGCTTATTGGTGGGGTAAAGGCTTCTCGATTTCTAGCTTAGCACGGCTTTCTCAATGTCTCCTGACTTGTGAGAACCTGGCAATCTTTTTCAGTGTTTTTTGAAGCAATGTTTATCATTTTAGAATTGTATGTTTATATGCGTTTTATGCATGGTTAGGCATAGAAATGCATATGGGGTTGGTTACTGGGATCGTTGGGCGTTGTGATGCGAATTTAAAAAAAATATTTTTGTGGCCTATAAATATCTAACTTTAGATATTTTCAAAGATATATTTCTCTCTAGCTTTTGGAACCCTTAAAACCTCTGTCTTCTCTTTAACTTCTCGGGAGCCTGGGGCTTGATTTTTGACAATCTGATAGCTGATACTTGCTATCAGCACCAAGGGTTCGCGTTTATCCAGACAAAATCTCGTTTTGACAAAATCTATTTTTGGCCGGCATTTCAAGCTTTAAGTTTTTTACTTAACGAGGTAGGATCCTAAACTCTCATATCATAAAGGGGTGCTACGTGAAATCTTGTGTGTTTTTCCCATTTAAAAAGGCATGAAAAATCGATTTATGTTTCGAAAAGTCAGATTTTGGTTCAAAATCATTTTTGATTGTTTTTTATTGGATGAAATGTGTTTTGAGGTGTTTCTTTATGTATTTCTTGATAATTTTAGGCTTGGGTATGTCCGAGGGTATCAAAAGGGAGTTTGATTACTTCAATTTTGGGGTTGAGAGCTGTTTCCCGTAGCTAGGGTTCGTTCCCGCCGTGGTCTAGTTGACTAGATTGAGTGATCCAGTCGACTGGGTCGACAATGAGGTCTTCAGTCGACTGGATGGGGCAATTCAGTCTACTGAATGTTTGGTAGGGTTATTTTTGATTTTGTTCCTTGTTTTGGTGGTCATGGTGGGGCCGTGGTGGTTTGTTTATTTGGTTGTCATTCTTCAAGGATGACGTCGTTAGTTAGGTGTGCGGTGTTGGTGCATAGTTGTGTGTGTGGTGTTTGTATATCGTTGTGTGCGTGGCATGTCTGGGTCCTTGGTTCTTTTTCTAAAATGTGGGTTTCGAAAAAATTGGTGTTTGTGAAAACGTTTGTGAAAATTGAGATTTTGGAAGTTTGGAGATAGCCTTGGGGTTGAGTTTCGTTTTGTTAGTTGTTGGTCGTCTAGGTTAGTGGATGACGAGTTATGTGATAAGTTGTGTGGCTTGAGAAGTCGTTATGTGAAACATAGTGTTGTACGTGGGTTTGTGCATATTAACTCTAGTTCTATTTATGCATGCATTGAGTGAGTTGTGTAGGTTGCTTGTGTTGTACATGTTAGCTTTGGTTAACAATGCATTAGATGAGGCTGCGGTCCTTCGGTGAAAGCCCGAGAAGATGGTTGTTCAAGGTTGGACGAACGTTAGCTCTGGCCAACAATGCACTAGATGGGGTTGCGGTCCTTCGGTGAAAGCCTGAGAAGATGGTTGTTCATAGTTGGACGAACGTTAGCTCTGGCCAACAATGCACTAGATGGCGATGTGGTCGTTCGGTGAGAGCCTAAGAAGATACATTAGATGGGGCTGTGGTCCTTCGGTGAAAGCCCGAGAAGATTCACGTATCAGTTGTGAATCATCGTGGACATTATAGAACTGTTTTCGAGCTTCTAAGAGTCAATATATATATATACATGTGTTGCATGTGGGGCTCGTGAGAGTCGATGATTGTGTGTGAAGCATATATATATCAAATTATTTTTTAGGCTCATATGAGTCGTGACATAAAATCGTTTCCAAACCGTTTTCGAGGCTCGTGTGAGTCGAAAAGTTTCTTATCCTTTTGCGTCTCATTTGATCATGAAAAATAGTTTTAAGGCTTGAAAGAGAGTCGAAAACCGCACATTATTTTCCTAGCATGTTTAGCTTTTATTTTATGTTTGTCTAGTTTCTGTTGAGCTTTAACTCACAGTGCGGGATTTAAAATGTTTTTCAGGTGCATTCAGTCACGCAGGTTGATCAGGAGGAGCCAGAGGCGCAGAAGATCTGTAGTCCTCCTTTTTGTTTCTTTTTTAACCATGTATTGTTATTACATGTTTTGGTTTTGGAACCGTGTATTGTAAGCCTGTTGGCGTTTATATTTATTGCACGTATGTCTTGTATCTTAAGAGTAAAACATCATGTTGGGTGTTTCTTTTCAGATCGATATGGTTGTTTGTGGGTATTTCACGTGATCCAGAGTTTGGGACTTGACAACATAGCATAAGAGCTCTGGGTTTGAATACCTAAGAGCCGTGGAAAGAGGGTGCTTCACCTTGTTAGGTTGATTACCTGTGCTTAACTACGTCTGTTTAGATGTTTTGATAGCATGAGCATGATAGTGTGTTGAATATGTGAATGTTATGTATATGTGAGCATGGAGGTTGAACCTTAGGATTGATTAGTCTTACCTCTGGGAGTTTGGATTAACAAACTTGGAAGCCAAGTTAGAAATGCATTTGACCGACGTATTTTCTGACAAAGAATCTAAGTAGGTTATCCAAATTGACGCGTCTCTCTTGTCGGTTCTCCTCGGTATGTGGGGTTTGTTTGACATGAACATATGTGGCTAAGTGCTAGCATGACTATGTGGTTAATGTTTATGTTAGTGTGATGTGCTGCATCTTATATTTCGTCTTCATTTCTTATAGACGTGATGGCTGAACGGAGAGGACGAGGTTGTGGTCGAGGCCATAGCCATGGCGGCCAAGAGGATGTGCTTATCCCTGATGTTGGGGATGCAAATGCTCCCCAAGAACCGATGGACATGACTGAGTTACTGCGTGTAATGGTAGGCTCCATCCAGCAGCTGGTTGAGACTACTAGGGAGAGAGAGAGAGAACACAAGCCGAGGGCAATAGTGGCGATGCGAGAGTTCAGACGTCGCAATCCTCCTACCTTTGCTAGCGATCTTGATCCTATAGTAGCGGCAGAGTGGTTAGAGCTGGTGACTCAGATCTTTGATATACTACAGATAGTTAAGGAGGATCTAAGGGTTTCTTTTGCTGCTTTCTAGTTGAGAGGGGATGCACATGAGTGGTGGAAATATGGTGGAATACCGTAGAGGGCATGTGGGTAGCTTTCACAGGGGTTTTTCTAGAGAAGTACTTTCCATCTTCTTCGAGGGACTTATACAGGGAAGAGTTCTATGCTCTCACTCAAGGGGCGATGAGTATCGTGCAGTACGAGGCCAGGTTTACTAGTTTGCCCCGGTTTGCACTGGAGTTGGTGGGTACAGATGAGCTGCGTTCGAGGAGATTTGAGAGGGGTTTGAGGCCGGCGATCAGGGAGCGTGTGGCAGGACTGAGGCTTTGTGTTTATACAGAGCTAGTGGAGTTGACAGCAATGATCGAGAACACTTTGAGTGAGACTCGAGGTTCCAGGGAGGTCAGGGCACCGCAGGGTGGGACCGAGGCACAATCAGGTGGGCATCCATCCTAGCAAGAGGCAGAGGTCCTCTGGCCCTAGTTTTCATCTATCTGGATTACCACAACAGTTTTCTGCACCAGTACCATCAGTGACTTCCTCTGGGAGACCAGAGCAACACGAGTTTCTTTGCTTTTGGTGTAGGTAGCCTAGGAATCATGCGATGGATTGCCCACAGCCGAGGCAAACCTAAGATTCAATATTGGTTCAGTCACGGGGGAGGGAGCCACCAGTTTGTTAAGGGTGTGGCCAATTAGGACATATTCGTAGGAACTGCCCTCACGGAGACAGTGTATCGAGCACGGCAGGCACACTAGTGGGTTAGTTTGTGCAGGGTTAACCAGGTTACTAACAGTAGCATCTCGCAGTTTAGACTTCCCAAGTTGCAAATGGGGGTACTTCAGTTCAGTCGGTATGGTAGCTAACAGTGTCGGGCTACGGTGGACAGACCAAAATGGCGCAGGGCCGAGTGTATGCCCTCCCAGCTCCCAGTTCTTCCCAGGCACCGGTTATGCCTAATGATGCAGCTATTCCTCTAGTGAGCAGAAGTACTTTCTTAGTATGCAGACTTTGGGCCGGTGTTCTTACCGATACAGGAGCATCGTGTTTCTTCATTTCATCCATTTGGGAGTTGGTGATGGACTCTGTAGGTGGTATGTTGGGTGTAGAGACATCGGTTGGTGAGGATGTGATGCTAGGATGAGTTGGTAGATCCTGTGTCGTGAGGCAGTTGGTCATTTTTTAGAGTGCATGACCATGTTTAACCTTATCCTAAGAATGGTTTGGCTGACCACCTCTCGTGTTTGTGTTGGTTTCAATCGACAGGGTTGTTTTCTTTCACCTTGTGCTGAATTTCGGGGACGATATTCTTTTAAGGGAGGTAGAGTTGTGAGACCCTACCCATTTTCTTTTTCGGTATTTTTTGACGTGTTGTTTATCATTTTAGAATTGCATGTTTATATGCATTTTATGCATGTTCGGGCTTATAAATGCATATGGGGTTGGTTATCGGAGCCGTTGGGCATTGTGGTGCGACTTTTTAAAAAAAAGATATTTTCGTGGTCAATATATATCTAGCTATAGATATTTTCAAAGATATTTTCCTCTCTCTAGCTTTTAGAGCCCTTGAAACCTTTGTCTTCCTTCTAGCTTATCGGGGGCCCGAGGCTTGATTTTTGATGATCTGATAGCAGATCCTTGCTATCGGCACCAAGGGCTATGCGTTCATCCTGATGAAATCTCGTTTTGACGAAATCTAATTTCGACCGACGTTTCGAGCTTCGAATTTTTGACACAACGAGCTAAGATCCTAGACTCTCATGTCTTAAAGGGTGCTACGTGAAATCTTATGTGTTTTTACCGTTTAAAATTGTATGAAAAATCAATTTATGTTTCAAAAGGTCGAGTTTTGGTTCAAAATCATTTTTAGTTGTTTTCGGTTGGATGAAATGGGTTTTCAAGGTGTTTCTTTCGGTGTTTCTTGGTAGTTTTAGGTTTGGGTATGTCCGACGATATCAAAAGGGAGTTTGATTGCTTTGATTTTGGTGTTTAGAGCTGTTTCTCGTAGCTAGGGTTTGTTCCTGCCGTGGTCCAGTCAACTGGACTAGGCGATCCAGTTAACTGGGTCGACAGTGTGGTCTTCAGTCGACTGGATGGGGCAATTCAGTCGACTGGCCTCCCTCCAGTAGCTTTTTAGTCGATTGAATTATGGCATTCAGTCAACTGAACATTTAATAGGGTTGTTTTTGGTTTTGTTCCTTGTTTTGGTGGTCGTGGTGGGCCCGTGGTGGTTTGTTTCCTTGGTTGTCATTCTTCGGGGATGACGTGGTTAGTTAGGTGCGAGGTGTTGGTGCATAGTTGTGTGTGTGGTGTTTGTACATCATTGTGTGCATGGCGTGTCTGGGTCCGTGGTTCTTTTTCTAAAAGGTGGGTTTCGAAAAAGTTGGTGTTTGTGAAAACGTTTATGAAAATCGAGATTTTAGAGGTTTGCAGATAGCCTTCAGGGTTGAGTTTTGTTTTGTTAGTTATTAGTCATCTGGGTTAGTGGATGACAAGTTATGTGATATGTTGTGTGGCTTGAGATGTCGTTATGTGAAACGTAGTGTTGTACATGGTTTTGTGCATATTAACTTTGGTTCTATTTGTGCATGCGTTGAGTGAGTTGTGTAGGTTGCTTGTGTTTTACATGTTAGCTCTGATTAACAATGCATTAGATGGGGCTGCGGTCATTCGGTGAAAGCATGAGAAGATGGTTGTTCGTGGTTGGACGAACGTTGGCTCTGGCCAACAATGCACTAGATGGGGCTACGGTCATTCGGTGAAAACCTGAGAAGATGCATCAGATGGGGCTACGATCCTTCGGTGAAAGCCCAAGAAGATTCATATGTCGGTTGTGAATCATCGTGGACATTATAGAACTGTTTTCGGGCTCATGAGAGTCGATATATATATACATGTGTTGCATGTGGGGCTCGTGAGAGTCGATGATTATGTGCAAAGTATACTATATATATGTATCAAACTATTTTTGAGGCTCGTGCGAGTCGTGATATAAAATCATTTTCAAACCATTTTCAAGACTCGTGTGAGTCGAAAAGTTTCTTATTCTTTGCATCTCATTTGATCATGAAAAACTATTTTAAGGCTTGAAAGAGAGTCGAAAATCGCACATTGTTTTTCTAACATGTTTAGCTTTTATTTCATGTGTTGTCTAGTTTCTGCTGAGCTTTGGCTCACGGTGTAGGATTTGAAATGTTTTTCAGGTGCATTCGGTCACGCAGGTTGATCGGGAGGAGCCGAAAGCGCGGAAGATTTGTAGTCCTCCTTTTTGTTTCTTTTTGGACCATGTATTGTTATTACATGTTTTGGTTTTGGAACCGTGTATTGTAAGCCCGTTAGCATTTATATTTATTGCATGTATGCTTTGTATCTTGAGAATAAAATATTGGGTTGGGTGTTGCTTTTCAAATTGATATGGTTGTTTGTGGGTGTTTCACGTGGCCCGGAGTTTGGGGCGTAACATGACTGAATTGCATCCTCAATCTAAACTTCGGCATCAAATAGCTGCTCAAATGTGGAGAGCGACTGTGTGATCAAGTAACGTTTTAGAGGAGATTGCAGATTCTTAACCACGATTCTTACATGCTCCTTCTCTATATGCCAGTTGGTCATCCTAGCTGTTTTACCCCTCCATCTGGTCAGAAAAACCACAAATGACTCCCTACTTTCCTGGCAGGTGGTCTCAAGTTCTCGGGTGGTCACGTCTAGCTAAACGTTATAGCTGTATTGGCTGACAAAAGCTGTGGCGATATCCTCCCACATTCTGGTTTTAGTAACGTCTAGAGAAGGAACCATTTCTGCGCTGCTCTAGAAAGAGATCGGTGGAACAATTGAGCCTTCGTCTGATTGTCTATTCCCAAAGGAGAAAGAGTATCGACGTACATCCTCAAATGAATCCGAGGGTCTTTGATTCCATCAAACTTTTTCATGTCCGACATCTTGAACTTGTCCGGGAGCTTGGCATCCGAGGGACAGGCACAAGCCTCCCACATATAGCATGTACTCCTCTACTCCTTTTGCCTTTCTCAACACCTTTTCCATTCTGTCAATCTTATCCGCCAACGTGGATTCCCTAGATTAGGCCATATTTTTCTCCTCCATCACAACCTATTGAGGAACCCGGGGTGGTATAGCAACCTGTGGTCCATTGTCACCCTAATTATTGTCCCAAAAATCCTTTCCTTTTTCATTTGGGCCCTCCTGCTGCTCATTCACACCCGGCAAATGAGCTTGAATTGTCTGAATCTGTGTCTGACAGTGAACAGAGGCTTGTGTCTGCTATTCAACGGCTTTGAATATATCAACAATTGCCCTCATCAGGGATGTCAAGTTCACCTCATTTCTGCCATCTCTAATGGTTCTGCAGCCTATTTAGATACCCTTTCTAGTAGCAGATCTAGCCTAAACACGTAGATGATGCAACTCTTCTAACCCAATGATCGAAACAAACCTGAGAACTCAAAAGGGGATAAGCAAACTTCAAAAGCTCCTCGGACAAAACTCCATCAAAGATGGAAAACTTTCCAAGCACGGCACAATGAACAGCGGTAGGGTATAAATGGCAAAACAACAGGATGCCCCAGCTGGGCCCAGATCAACAGAAAACCAAAATGCATAACATAGCAACTGAAAATCCAGAAAGAGAAGCACTAGAAAACACACGACTCTCCGGGAGAAAGGCTGAAATAAAGGTCCTATGGGAAAAATTGGACAGAACTCTGAGAGAGAAAACTAATCTCAAACCTTAAGCCAGAACCCGGACAAGGACCAGAGAGAAAATAAACCTAAACTAACAAAGGTTCTAAAAAGAAACCAGAAACCCAGGTAGAGCCTCGGGAGGAAAACAAACCTAAACAAAAGCAAGAATGCTAAACAAACAACCCAAGTAAAACCCTGAGAGAGAGAAAGCTATGCTAAACCAATAAAGGGTCCTAAACCAATACCAGGGCGAAGCCCCGAGAAAGAAGCTACCCTAAACCAAACAACAAGACAAAGGCCTCGAACATATATAAACAAAACGTTCCATTAAATAAAACCACATAATCCGACAGGTTTAGCAACTAATAGGGGGTTCTAAGCTACTATATGCAAAAAAAGCCGGTTTGGTCAAACTCTAGGTACCTTCTGAATAGAGTTAAGAATATACTTCACATGCCAGGTATGGTGCAAGGCATGGCTAAATGGTATGCAATAATCCATTTTTCCACACTTATCGGAGCGTGCGGCCAGAAGGCTTGCTTGCTTCCCCAATATAGCCCCGAAATAGTAAACTGACCGGGGTATCGGGTAGGCTAAGTAGTCGCTAAGAACAATGCACAATGAATGCAATTGAGAAAGTATAATTAAGAACTAATGATGCTTTCGAGTTTAGCCATATTATTTTGATTTTGTAAACCAGTCCCCAGCGGAATCAGTAGAAAATACTATAGCGCCAGGATTTTGAGTTTTATTCAAAAATAGAAAATTCAAGAGTTATTTCGAAAACTTTTAACACCTTGAAAATCAAAAATTTTGAAAATCCTTTTTATTAAAAATATGGAGTCGACACTTGATTTTTGAGAAAAATCAAGAAAAACTAAAAGGAGCCACTGATCTTTAAAATGTTTAACCAGAGAAAACATGGGTCTGGGGGCTAATGCACGAATCGAAAAATGTGTTAGGCACCTCGTTCGTCCAACTGTGAGGTTGATTTCTACTAATTATCATTAATTTTTAATTATATTTCTCAAATGCACACAAATACAAAAATAATCAAAATCAAATAGGAAAATACATATTCTAAGTATTTAAACTTAATCACGTAATAAAAAGAAAAAAACAAAGCGTTAAAAAATGAAGCCTAACTCTTAATCATGTTAGATCTATACTAAATGATACATGATGAAAATCGCATGCAATAATAAACAAATGACGAAATCATTAAACAAAAACTAGCAAACCCTAATCATGTCAAAATCAAACTATGACTAACACTAGCATAACTTGAATTTAAAGAAAAAGAAAGCAATCCTAAAATCGTCTAAACCATAATCATGCTAAAACCACACAATGAACTGCATACTGGAGATTATACATAACATGACAGAATACTATAAGAACAAAAATAAGTTACTATAAATATAAAAAGGTTGCAGTTGCGGCCATGACATATAAATGTCACGGTCGCAAGTAAAATGGCGGAAAAGTGTAAGGTCGCAAGGAATAATGCTGCGATCGCACTGATAGCAGTGCCAAAAGGTCACGTCCTCAACATTGGTTGTTGCGACCGCAAGGAATATATGTACTTTTTTTACTAAATTTTGGTAAACGGTGTGTTGGGTGCGAGCATGCGATGTGTGGGGTTGAATATGAGACAGGATTACAGAAACGAATTATGGTTACTTTAATCAAAACACGAAGAAATCATGAAAAGTTCAATATTTACTAAAATCCTAGAATTAAGCGTTTAACAATTATCATGCAAACGAGGTAATTGAGACGACAAAATTCAATCGCAACAAACTACGAATGAAGAGAGTAATTATGCGAATCATGAATTACAAACTATGCAAATCATGAACTAAAATTCAAAATCTAACTCGACCTCTCTACGGGGGTAGAAGGTGTGGAGAGAGAAGTGCCAGGGTTCCAACGAGAGTACCTGAGATGTGGCAATCCGGGTGCATCCTAAAGTTGTAGGGATCAATGTTCGTCTATCCTGTCTTCAGGAAGTGCTCCAATTCTAATGCTCAGGTAAGAGGAATGTATCGGGATACGGGTCGATAATGCAGCAGAGTATCGGTGTACTTGAATTGTCCTCTCAAAATCATACCAAAGGTGTGTTTATGTAGAAAATGCCAACCAATGAGGTGCTGACACGTTCAAGGCTCAGACTGGGCTCACAAAGGTTGCGGCCTCAACAACTTAGGCCAATGAACAATTAGGCCGCACAGTTGAAAGGTTGCGGTCTCAAGGTTCAAGAGCTATGATTATGCGGTTTGATTTCACAGAGTACTAGTTTTTGAATCACTTCCCGACAATTGTCTAGTGACATCTTTTCACTTGATTTTCATCATCGGACTCACTCGGATAAGCCTAAGATTTGGCAGGATCAAATTGGGGTGTTTACAATGTAACTATTTTTGTAAATCGTAAAGAATTTAAGGATGTAACTCATGTATATCTACATTGGTTAGATACATTTATTCCGAAGTTCTATATGGTGAAACTTTAGAAAACTAAGAGTTTTTTTCCTTTGGATAGATGTAATCTTTATAAGCTGTATGAATGATAGTTTACAATAATCTAGAGAATGTTAGTTATCAAATAGTTTTGAATTGTGATTGGGAGTTGAGATCCATGCTGAGCCTGAGTATTGTTGATATTTGAATTTGACAGGTGTTTAGATAATATGGATTTATTCAAAAAATAGAGGAGACTTTGCCAAATTTTTAAGTTTTATACTTAGATTATTTGTAATTATGGGAGTTAATTTCTTTTAAAATAAGTTAAAGAATTCAAGAGAATATCATTAAAAAGGTTCTAGTCATAAGAAGAATAAGTTATCATGTGAAGATCACGTGCCTCATAGTCGGGGGCGTGACAGAAAATGTGATTTAATAAAATCATCAAAATTAATTAAAATGCCATTGGGCTAACATTTCATCTTTTGCAAAGAATTTGAAAGTTTCTTGAATTTTTAAATAAAGAATTATTTTCTACAAATTCATTTAGTTTGAATTCTTTAAATTAGGTTTCTTTCTATCGATCATGTGGGTTTTTATTATTATGTTTTTGGGGTGTGACATTGTTTGGGTCGTATTTAGAATTTTTTTAAAGATCAAACATAATTTCTTTAAATCCCAAGAAAAGAGGGATAAAATGGCGGCTGGGGAGAAAAGGAGGAAGTTGTTTTTGACTAAATAAGTGCCAGATATGATAAGATAATTATGAAAAGGACACATGGCAAAAGAGGAGTAGGTCAAAGAAAAACTAGCTGTTAGAGTAAAAAGTGGGGTCAAGTAGGACAAGTGGTTATTTGAAAGGCTATAAAGTGGAGGTAGAAAGGAAAATGAAGGTACAAACACATCAACTCCAAATCAAGCCCAGAGTTTCTTTATCTTTCATTTTTCATATCTTCAAATTCCGTCATTAGTTTGAGATCCTTTTATATCTTTTAATTTCATATATTAGCTCCAATTTATGTTCTAGCCCGTTTGCAATAAAAAAAATTTCAAGGTTTATTTCAAATTCTATTCGTTTTCCATAATTTAGTCTTAGTTCATGTTTTGATCAATTCCACATAAATTTCATTTGAATTCAGTCTAGCCTTTATTTGTTCTTCTTGTAAATTCAATTACATTACTTTATCTTAAAACTTGAAATTATTGAAGTCCCGCTCACTGAGGCAAAAAATTAAACTAGTAATTTTTGCTTCAAGCTACGCTTAATCAGCCTAATTAGAAGTTGAGTTCAGCATAATTCTTAATACAATTGAATATATTCGTCTTGACACGCCTGCAATTTATTATAAGGTCCTAAATAAATTTTAGCGCGAATGTCGACACCAATACTAGTGTAATTTTAGATATTTTTATAGAAGCCGTGAGTATTTTTAAGAGAAATTTAAGTAAAGGCCCTATGATAACAGAGTTTTAGTCATATAGCATTTTTTTCACAGATTTAGTCCGATACAATAACTAACTGACGACAATACCCTTAATATTCTATTTTTGTACATCACTTAAATCAAAAAATATCTCTCTCTCTCTCTTTATATATATATATATATATCATAATTTGAAATCATTCCAAATATTTTTCAAAAATAGCGTATCCTTTAAATCAGGCAATCTCTCTCTCTCTCTCTCTCTCTCTCTCTCTCTCTCTGTTGGGCGAAATTACTCATCGCCATTACACATACAAACGATACATTTTAAAAACTATTTCACTATACACATAAATCTAATATATTTTTAAATTTACAAAATCATTAATTTTGATATGTGTTTTAACTTGTCGCAACCAAATGTGACTACTGATACATTTATCAATGGTTAGTGAAAATATTTTCACAAAGAATATAAGCCACCGATATATTTCAACTCCAGTTCACTACATATATGCCACTGATACATTTATTAGTATTAAGTATCTGTTCCAATATCTTCTTACAACATAGTTTAAAATTGATAAAATTTATTAGTGGTTTATGGGAGCTATGTGCATTTAGTAATAACATGCAACTGATAATTGTATCAACAATTAATAGATAAGTGCTTTCAAAATTGTCAACACATAATTTGCAACTGATAATTGTATCAGTTGCACATTGATCATATAGAGAATATGTATAAAAAAAATCATCGAATCCTGACTCGACCAAATTCATTTATGCAATGAAATTTGATCACATCTAGTTACATTCAAATTTACTAAATCATTCTTCAACAATATACTCGCAGAATCGATCAACCTCTCAATTCGATCGGTTTCAATTCGTCGACGAATTGTCTTCTCCTTCTCTCCAGAAGATTCAGAAGTCTCGGATTTGGCGGCGGCGACGACGGTGGCAGTGCGACTACTGATTCGATCTCGCAAATAGATCATCGATTGGAAGATGAACAGTGGGTGAAATGGAGATGGTGCTCAGAATCTTCGCTTCGACTGGGTACGCTAGCTCCTCTAGATTTCCTAAGGTTTCGTTTGTAGAAGATCTTTGGTTTTAGAGATTAATATATATAATAAAAAAGAGATTAATTAATAAATTTTTATTTTAAAA
>JAOTRH010471572.1:0-26826 GCA_034768845.1 Heliamphora exappendiculata | reverse complement strand
ATATATGTATACACACATATGCATATTCGGTGTTTTTCAACACGTTTTGGAGTTTTTGCCTTAATATGCTTACATGCGTTTTGATGTATGTTTTGATTAATCTGAGCATATGGGGTTGCTTCCCGGGGTTATAGGGAGTTTCTGTGCGAATTTTGAAAATTAAAAAAAAAAGATATTTTGGAGGCCTATAAATATCTGGCGTTAAATATTTTCAAAACTTAGCGACTAAGTTTTCTCAAAATTTTCTCTACCTTCTCTCTAACTTATTGGGGCCCTGGGGTTCATCCAACAGCAGATCCTTGCTATTGGCTTCGTAGTCTACGCATCCATTTGGATGAAATTTGATTTTGATGAAACTCGAATTTGCACGTAGATCAAGGCATCGGGTTTTTGATCCAACGAGGTTGGATTTTAGATTCTACTGCTGTATAAGGGTACTATATGTAATCTTATGCTTTTCTACCGGTTAAAAATGCATGAAAAATGATGTTATGTAACGGGGTTTTGGTTTAAAACCATTTATTTTGGTTTAAAACCATTTTTAGTTGGATGGAATCGGGGTTTGAGGGTTTCTTTTGAGGTTTGGGTATTAGCCTTGGGCTTGTGTATGTCTGAGGAGGTTGAAAGGGAGTTTGGTTGCTTCGATTTTGAGTTTGGATGGTTGCTAGATGATTATGGGAAGGTTGGAGGCTCAAAATTTTCCAAACTAGTCAGTCCCTCGCGTAGGACCACTTGAGGGACCGCTCAAGCTGTCTAGGGGGTGGTCTTGGGGAGTTCTCGGGTTGCCTAACCGCTGGACAAACTGCTCGAGCGGTCTAGCCCACGGTCTGTTTTCACTAGTTCAAAACTCGTTTTTAAAATCGATGTATCTCCCTTATTCGGACTCGGAATTAGGTCATTTTTGTATTCAAATTGAAGCCCAGGAAGTCCTCTTTCCAATGAAACCTCTCTCACCTTAAAATTAATTTTTAAGAAAAATTTATGACCAAAAGATTGAAGGTATGTCAAGATTTCAAAACTATTTTCATCCGTTTTTGCCCAAATGTTTGGGAAAGGTTGTTTTTCATCCTTGTGAGCCCTTTTGATCAAGTCTTTTGTTCCTTTGGAGTTGGTTTGTGGATGTTCCATGTGACTCGGGTGTCGGGACGTAATAGTGACGGTTGGCCAATTATGCTACATTCGATTGTATGCCTTTTTGTCGGTTGAAATGCTTATATATCATGTGTTATGTTTAAATCTTGTTTCGGATAAAAAGCATGTTTTTTTTGCTTTTCTTGGTTTTATTACATGATATTGAACTTGTGGATGTTGGGTTTTCAAAGGGTGTTCTTGAAATTGGTGGAAAATGGTGATTTTGTGAGAAATGTCAATATTTTATGTTTTAGAGGTTTGGAGCTCACCCTTAGGATTGAGTCTCAGGTTTTGAAATATTTTGTTGAAAATGGGAAAAATATATTGAAATATTTTGTTGATCTCCATGTTGATGGATGGATCTATATACATGTATAATGTTTATTTGTGAAAGGTTTTGCAAATGGTTTTGTAGTTGATTCTACAATTTGGTTTTTATAAGATTATCTAGAAGTACCGGGATGACGGATATTTGGCACGAGTTTCTCTTAGTGAAAGTTTGAAAACGTGCGCAGTGTAGGTACCTTTGTTATCCTTCGGGATAGTTCCCGTAAAGAAGGCCGATTTGGGTGCTCTTTTCCCTCGGGTTGTCGCCTATAAAGTTAGCTTTTACGTCGTGGTGCTCTATATAGAACTTGTCATTACCTTGTAGGTCTTGAGTGATGCTAGAACTAGGTAATGGGCAGGAGTCTATAGTTGTTACTTCTATCCCCTTATGATGGAATCGGTACATAGGATCTCTTTCTTCTTCTTTTCCACGATGGTATATTCCTTGAGGGAACAATGGTTTTGGTTACTATTTTTCTTTAACTATGGTTGGTTATTTATAATATTTGCATCGCATGGTTTGAAGGATGAAAAGAGGGTTTTATATTAATAAAACCGTTTTGGGAGACTTGTGTAGTCTGATGGGAAAACTTAGAGTTATGTGAAAATCTTTTTGGGTTGTGGCTGAGTTTAGCTTCTATTCTGTATGATTGCATATGTCCTACATTACAGCTTATTATCTGTTTCTATTGGGCTTTAGCTCACAGGTGGGATTTTCTGTTAAACCATTTTCAGGTGATGATGATGTGGATGAGGAGTAGTTTTGGTAGTGCCTGCGGTGGCAGAAGACTTTTATAATTTTCTCTTTTTGGTATGCCAGTTCTTGAAGGTAGGTTTTATATACCATAAGGCGATATACTATACGCATGTTGGAACTGTATATTATTTATTTATGAGAGATCCTTTATTGGGTATTCCATTGGTTTCAACAGGCGGATGTCATTGTATGAAAACTTATATTTTCATAAAACTGGTGTTTGGTGGATTTTCTCGTGACCCCGAGTTTTAGGGTGTGACAACTTGGTATCAGAGTACTGGGTTCGAATACCTATGAGCCGTGGGAAGAGGGTGCGTCACCTTGTGAGGATGTGTGTGTGCTTAGTTGCCTGTGTTTGGAACATGAGCATGTTGATGTCATGTATACGTGAGCATGGAGGTTAGACCTTAGGATTGATTAGTTTTTCCTTCGGGCGTTTGGACTAACAAACTTGGGAGCCAAGTTAGGAACGCGTTTCATGGATGTGATTTTTAGCAGTAAATCTAAGTAGGTTATCCAAAGTGACACGTCATTCTTGTCGATTCTCCTCGGTATTGGTGTTGTGTCTGCATAATTGTTGTGGCTATGTGCTAGAATGATTATGTAGTGTGTGATAAAACTAACATGATAGATCAACCTTAAGTTGTCGTGTTTCATATTTTCTTTTTTTATAACCTGTACCCCTTTCAAGACGACGAGACCATAGTTTGGGTTTTGGATGTGCAATTCGGTTGTTATCAGTTGCAGAGGTAAGGTTATGGGTTGAGCGTTGATTGCTTGGTATGTTGTGAAACTCATCAGTGAGTTGGATTCAACCGTGTGAGGTTAGTCTTGGTTGGCAAATCGTTGATTGTTTGAGCAAAATTTTGTTCATGTATAGTTGAAGTATGGTTGATGGCTTTGACTTAAGTAGATGTGTTATAGATAGCCTTGTGAGTAGGGGCGATGGGGTGTTGGAAACCCTAGATATCAGTTGATATGACGGGATCTGTGGAAAGTGGTAATCCCGTTTGGGGTTTTAATGTACTTGGTTTTGGCCGTGTGATGAATTAGATGTGTCGTGAGCCATGCTATGTCATGAGCCGTGTACTTAGGATGGGGTATAGACGGGAGCATAGTGGATGGGAACGTGATAATCCTTGGCTAGGCGTATGTTGAGATAGTAGAACGTGAGTGGTTTTCAGAATCTCCCTACTTGTAGAATGTCGATGGTAGTTGGAGTTGTCTGATGACCTTAGACGTTGTACACCTTTTTAAGGTTTGAAAATTGAGTTCCGAGTGAGTGAGCTCAAGGATATTGGAACGAGTATGAATTGTACCTATGCTGGGAAGAGTAGGGGTTATGGCTGTGTGAAAATGTGTAAGGATTCCTGCGGCAAGTATCAATTCTGTGGGATTCCTACGGGAATGCAGGTCCGTGGTTTGGTTGACATCCTAGTGATTTGGAGATTGTGTTTGGGAACTGTGCTAAGTTCCTGTGGTTGGCTTAGTGCTGAGATGATGTGTCCTGGGTATGATATGTCTGGAGGTTGTTTATGTTCGACCTTATGTTCAAAGATGGGTATGTTGTTTACCCATGGGAACAAAGTGTGGCGTAATAAGGTTTAGTAGTGGACCGTGTGGTTTGGCTGGCCTGGGGTGATAGATTAGAAATCGTAAGATACGATGCTTGTGATTGTGTGTGCCTTGAGGGCGAAAGTGCGGAAGGTATCTATATGGTTGTCTCTGGAGGAGAGGTCCCAGGACTGGGTTCCCTTTGTGTGACGTTGTGCCATGAGCAGTCAGCTCGAGGTCGTGATGTGATTGTGGTTTGCCTAGCAGGAGTTAGGTTGTGTAGTGCAACCTTGTGAAGTGAGGTTTTGGGCACAAGGGGATTTGTTATACTAGGTACGTGGATTGATGGTGTTCATGTGTGTGAATGAGGTTAGAGAAAGCTTGGTATAGCGGATGACCTGAGTATTGCGATCGGAGTTGACAATAGCTGTGTGATTGTGTAAATGTGGCCTCGAGGTAGGACTTACAGAGTTCTTAGAGGCTAAGTGTTGAGAAGTACTCCTAGTACGCTGAGGTTGGGTTATGGTTTCTTGTTGGCCTTCTCCTTTCCTTTGGATGGGAGGAGAGAGAGAGTTTTCTTATAGATGATTTCCTTGTAGACGATTGTCTAGTACGAGTTGTTTTCATCTCGGGTGGACGTAGATGCCAGGTTCTTGATTGGTTCAGGTTTGGATTATTTTCTGAGTAGATCTATACCCATGTGTGACCCTTGGAGTTGTGACTCAGGGACTTGTATCGCCGTAATCGAGTGATTGTGGGTTTGATCCTTCGTGGTTTTGACGCGAGGTGCGAGATGCTCTACATCCGACTGTTGATGTGTGTGACCTGGGATCCAATTTCTCCCGCGATTGGGAAATTGTAAAGAATTGTATAAAGGGGTTCGTATTCTCCCACGGTGGAAGACCGTAAAAGAGTATGTAGGAGTGTGGTAAACATGATAGATCATGGTAACCTAGTCTGTGTGGCTTATTATTGTGATGTGAGCCGTGTTCCCTATGTTATTTGCTCTTGATAGACAAGGGAGTTGGTGTTGAGACGTAGAGTTCTTTTGCAGTGATCAGTTGAGGATCGTTGACCGTTGTGTGTGTATGGTTGTATTTCTAGTTCTTGGCAGAGCGGGGATATTATCGGAATGGTGCGGCTGTGATATGTGTATGATGGGTTTCTAGTAGACTTCTATGAGTCTGGCTTGGGTCTTGTTTAGGCTTAGAACTGTTTAGAGTTCTTGAAGTCGATGAGTGATCATCGACTGTGGTAAGTGTTGTGCCTTGGCATAACTGTTCTTTGTTGGATGGTGGTCCCGAGAGTATGATAAAGTATGAATCAGGAAGGATATGATGTTTAAGAAGCCTAGGTTGGCATTATCTGTTCGGGTCGACATGATTGTTTATTTAGTTGGGCCGTGATGAGTTCTGCATGAGAAACTTGCTGCGTGTAAGAGGTAAGTTTCGATTGGTGTCTTGGGTTTGAATATTTTGCTATGGTGGACTCAAGGGATCACTGTATGTGTTCTGCATTTTGTTCGATTTGAGGTGACCTTGTGGCTGTAAAAATCGGATTGGTTTTCAGTTGGGTGGAACCTCGTCTAGGACAATGGTGCATTACCTGGTGTTTCTCTTGTGTGAGACTTGTGATTCGTGATAGAAGATCGAATTGAGAATGAAGGGTAGGAAGTGTTCTTTGGTGTTCTAGATGAGTAAGTGAGCTTCTCTCTAGAGTCGGGTGTTTGTGTTGTGGCTTGTGGATGGGTGTTATGTCAACTTCGTGGTGACGTTGTTGGCATCAGCAGGGTAATGCGGTGGTATCAAAGCCAGTGCAGCTTGTGCGCAGGGTGTGTGACTTCTTATGACCGATGCTGGCGTTGGACATCGTGTGTTTGGACTTGTGGAGATAGTCCTTGGTGTGTATTGTAAGGCGTGATTGAGTCAGTATGTGGTAGTGAGGACGAGGTGATAGTCTTTGTGTTGGAGCATAGAGTATGTTTGAGATCAAGTACCTTGGTGACTTGGTCTCTTGCTTTGCGTTTGTCACAGGAGTAGTAGTGTTCGACGAGAGTTCTGTGTTGGGGTTTGGCAGCATGAGTTGGATATTGATCCAATGTTTATGGATGTTTCTTGGATGACAGTAGTATCAGTGGAATTTGCCCGTGTGAGCAGTTTGTATGGAGGTCGATCCTTCATGTCGTGGTTACCTCGTGTGACGACAGTTGTATTCTTGGTATTAGTTTTGTGATGACATGTTTGGGATTTCAGTTGTTGGGGTATTTCTGTTGTTGTGTGGTATCGCTGGGTTTACATCAGAGATTGTTGAAGGTTGATGTTTGGTGTTTAGCTTGCGTTCAGTGTTGAATTTCGGGGGTAAAATTCCTTAAGGGGAGGAGAGTTGTGAGACCCTGTACCGTTTCATTTATATATATATATATATATATATATATATATATATGCATATTCGGTGTTTTTCAACATGTTTTGGCATTTTCATCTTAAATTGCTTATATGCGTTTTGATGTATATTTTGGTTAATCTGAGCATGCGGGGTTGCTTTCCGGGGTTGTAGGAAGTTTTTGTGCGAATTTTAAAAATTCTAAAAAAAGATATTTTGGAGGCCTATAAATATCTGGCGTTAGATATTTTCAAAAGATATTTTCAAAACTTAACGACTAAGTTTTCTCAAAATTTTCTCTACCTTCTCTCTAACTTCTCGAGGGCCCGAGGCTCAGTTTTCAACGATCCAACAGCAAATTCTTGCTATTGGCTTCGTGGTCTACGCATCCATTCGGACAGAATTTAATTTTGACGAAGCTCGAATTTGCACGTAGATCGAGGCATTAGGTTTTTGACCCAACGAGGTAGAATTTTAGATTTTACTGCTGTATAAGGGTACTATTTGTAATCTAATGCTTTTCTACCAGTTAAAAAGGCATGAAAAACCATGTTATGTAACGGGGTTTTGGTTTAAAACCATTCGTTTTGGTTTAAAACCATTTTTGGTTGGATGGAATCGGGGTTTGAGGGTTTCTTTTGAGGTTTGGGTATTAGCCTTGGGCTTGTGTATGTCCGAGGAGGTTGAAAGGGAGTTTGGTTGCTTCGATTTTGAGTTTAGATGGTTGTTAGATGATTGTGGGAAGCTTAGAGGCTCAAATTTTGCCAAACAGGCCAGTCCCTCACGTAGGACCGCTTGATGGACCGCTCAAGCTGTCTAGGGGGTGGTCTTGGGGAGTTCTCGGGTTGCCTGACTGCTGGCCAGACCGCTCGAGCGGTCTAGCCCGCGCTCTGTTTTTATTGGTTCAAAACTCGTTTTTAAAATTGGCGTATCACCCTCATCCGGACTCGGAATTAGATCATTTTTGTATTCAAATTGAAGCTTGGAAGTTCTCTTTCCAATGAAACCCCCCCACCTTAAAATTATTTTTGTAGAAAAAGTTATGACCAAAAGAGTGGAGGTATGTCAAGATTTTAAAATTATTTTTCATTCGTTTTTGGCCAAATGTTTGGGAAATGTTGTTTTTCATCCTTGTGAGCCCTTTTGATCAAGTCTCTTTTTCCTTGGGAGTTGGTTTGTCGGTGTTCCATGTGACTCAGGTGTCAGGACCTAATAGTGACAGTTGGCCAATTATACTACATTCGGTTGTATGCCTTTTTTGTTGTTGAAATTCTTATATATCATGGGCTACGTTTAAACCTTGTTTCCAATAAAAAGTATGTTTTTTTTTCTTTTATTTGTTTTAGTACACGATATTGGACATGTGGATGTTGGGTTTTCAAATGGTGTTCTTGAAAACGGTGGAAAATGGTAGTTTTGTGAGAAATCTCTACATTTTATGTTTTGGAGGTTTAGAGCTAACCCTTGGGATTGAGTCTCAAATTTTGAAATGTTTTGTTGAAAATGGGGAAAATATTTTGAAATGTTTTGTTGATCTCCATGTTGATGGATGGATCTATATATATGTATAATGTATATTTGTGAAATGTTTTGCAAATGGTTTTGTAGTTGATGCTACAATTCGATTTTTAGAATATTATCTAGATGTACCGGGATGACAGGTATTTGGCACGAATTGTCCTCCGTGAAGTTCTGAAACGTGCACAGTGTAGGTACCTTTGTTATCCTTCGGGGTAGTTCCCGTAAAGAAGGTCGGTTTGGGTGCTCTTTTCCCTCGGGTTATCGCCCGTAAAGTTAGCTTTTACGTCGTGGCACTCCATATAGAACTTGTCATTACCTAGCAGGTCTTGAGTGATTCTAGAACTAGGTAATGGGCAGGAGTCTATAGTTGTTACTTCTATCCTCTTGTGAGGGAATCGGTACATAGGATCTCTTTCTTCTTTTTTTCCACGATGGTACATTCCGTGAGGGAACAATGATTTTGGTTACTGTTTTTCCTTAACTATTGTTGGTTATTTGCAATATTTGCATCGCATGGTTTGAAGGATGAAAACAGGGTTTTATGTTAATAAACTGCTTTGGGAGACTTAAGTAGTCTGATGGGAAAACTTGGAGTTTGTGAAAAACCTTTTTGGGTTGTGGTTGAGTTTAGCTCCTACTCTGTATAATTGCATATTTCCTGCTTTACAGTTTATTATCTGTTTCTATTGGGCTTCGGCTCACGGGTGGGACTTTTTGTAAAATAATTTTCAGGTGATGATGATGTGGATGAGGAGTAGCTTTGGTAGTGCCCGCAGTGGCAGGAGACTTTTATAGTTTTCTCTTTTTGGTATGCCTGTTCTTGAAGGTAGGTTTGTACGCCATAAGGCGATATACTGTATGTTATTTATTTATGAGGGATCCTTTGTTGGGTATTCCATTCGTTTCAGCAGGCAGATTTTATTGTATGAAAACTTATATTTTCATAAAACTGGTGTTTGGTGGATTTTCACGTGGCCCCGGGTTTTGGGATGTGACAAAACATGCCTTTTCTGAACCCGAACAAGTGCCAAATGCATGTGCACATACCGTTTTACTATGAAGATTCAAAAACCCAACACACCGAGGTCAAGAGTTAACTCTAACTCTGTCAACACTTAAATTATTTCAAAATGAAATAGGTCGGGATCTCACAGTACATCTCCAGCTTTCCTCTATATCCTTAGACTTTGGGTTGAACCTGGCAAAGGCATCAAGATTTCTTAGGGTGGGCACTGGCAGATAAGGCCCATGGTTTGCATTAGACCCCACGCCGTTGTAGTTGTATAAAACAGTTGCGATATGTAATTGGACGAAGTAGTTATCTTTCACAACAAGGTCTATTGATGGCTTTAGTGTTCAATTTGTCCAATAAGTCTACTCGTTGGACACTCGGTGTGGAGTTCTATTGGTTAGTTCATAGTTAGGAGTCAGGAGTCGGGTTTGGTCTCATGGATAACATTTATCATCACATTCTATAAATTTTAGCTAAATCTGTTTAATTTCCATTTGAACTGTTGAATGCATGCTAAACTTTTACTGCAGATTGTTTATTCTGCTAGATTATGTGATGAGTTAGATGAGTAGGATTTTTTAGAGTTTTCTTCGAGGATTCGACTCACGGCGTTATACCGCAAGTGATGAAGAAAAACTCCAAAGACAAGAAGGTTTTGCTGAATAGGGCAACCACTCGGACCTGTAGGATTTTGGAGCCACCTGAAGAAATATTTCATCTTTTTTTGTGTCGCTTTCAAGTTGTAGTTTCATTTAGTTTTCTGTCTCTTTCCTTTAGACATTCTTATCGATAACTATATTAAGTATTATCTTTTAGTTGACGATGAGGGAACTTTGGATAATTTTAATTGCAGTACTTTATTTAATTATGAATGAACCAGCTATATGTATGTCCTAATGTTTCCAAAAGTCGGGGCGTTACATGTGAAACGCAGGTCTCGATCGGATACAATAGAAGTTGGTAACCCACGTAGGCGCTTAATCTTGCGGATGTATTTTGACTTAAAGTCTCTAACATGTCAGGAGGTCTAACTAGTAGAAAGTGAGCAGCTAGTGAGGCAATCCACTATAACCCAGATGTCATCGTGTCCTTGAGACGATCTCGGTGGTCTAGTGATAAAGTCTATAGTCACATGCTTCTATTTCCTTTCTATTTTTTTCCCCAAGGGTTACAAAGTTCCTCTTGGATTTTGGTGTTTGACTTTAACTTATTTGTACGTAGGGTTTGAGAGTTTCTTTTAATGAATGGATTGTTTCTTAGGTAGTTAATCATCCTGTGGTAAAATGAACGTGAAAAAGAAGTATGGTTGGTGGTAATTATCTAGTCTTGAAATTCGTTATGTCTCGGTGGGTAAATTTTCATTAGGCACCAAGTGCTCATTATTGTAGTCAAGATCCTTTGTTATTAGGCAGTGATGGCAGAACCCAAATCCCTACACCTCTAATGTTTCGATGAGAAGGTCGATGTAGCGCCCTTGTCCCGTTTTAATATAATTTTAATATATATCTTGAAAGCCAACCCGATATGAAAGCCCTTTCTTTGCAAATTATGCCTTTAAATGCTCCATTCATATCAAAAACTCCATTTGAAAACACTTGAATCAAACATTCATTAGCAAACACATCCATCGAACCCCGCTCGAGCAGACTCCTAACCGCTCGAGCAGTCACGTACCCGAGACCTCATTTCCCAAAACTGTTATGATTCATCTTAGGCTGAGACTAACAACCATTTCTTCTTCTTCTTGAAACATGAACTCAAACTCGTAAAATAGGATCTTAATTATTCATAAAAGACCAAAACATCCATCCTTCCATGAGGAACTATGATTCATCATAAACGAAAAACCATTATACAACAAACGTCCTCACATGCATGCACAACATGAATATATAACTCAAAGGTCTTACAATATGGGAAATTTGACCCTAAATTATAATGTTCCGAATATTCAAAATAAGGATTTACATCTTCACATTTCCATTTCTCAAATAAACTAACTATCCAAAAGAAAAAAATAACTCTATATACAACGTCAAGGGTCCAATGATCACAACCTCAGCCTGGAACTTTCTTCCCGCTATCACCTGAAATGTTGTTAAATAACATTAGCCGAAACTCGTAGGAACAAGACTAACCTCGAACGCATGCATGATTTACGAGGATGGTTATGCAAGATACACACGTAAATTTAATCAATCATATTGTTCATTTCCAGATAAATTTCCATTGCATAACCGAATTTTTAGAAAAAGGGTTATTGCTCCTTACCTTTTTAATTTAAGTGAAATCATCTAATTTTTCATTCTTAGTTAATTAAACATGCTTTACCTCTTTTTACCATTCTGGCCTGTTTTCACATTATACAATTTTCTTCACCTCTTTAACCCAGGGCTATATTAACTGTTTCACATTTCATAATCTTCCCTACTTCTTAAATTAAGGTTTCACTAACTCAATTCCTTTACCATTTCCTATTACTCAACACGTTTTACCGTTTTACACCTTTTCCGATTAAGGTCTTGACCAACCCAATCATCACCACGCACACAGCAATACACGCCAACACACACACACACACACACACACACTTGTTGGCACTTTTCATCTTTTACCAATTCATGGTTCAAAACAATAGGCACCAGCGTCGGACGACCGTATAGACTCCCGTAACGTTACACTCAACCCGGCCACACAGGTCCCACGAAGTAACGAAACGTGCTATACCCCACCACGACTCGTCTTTTCCTAGTTCACTAGCTGGCGGGAAGAGAACCAAATTTGCCTAACTTTTCAGTCTTTCATCGAGGAGCAACTCATGCCCAACCTTAAACGATCCCTTGGATCCACAAACCGATCCTTTTTATCGTATCATAAAACAACGCACACATGTGAGTTCAACCCAAATGGTTCCTCTCACCAAAACCATATCACATACACATGTGAGTCCAACCCTAAAGGTTCCTCTCGCCAAACCGATATTGTTACATATTTTCATTATTCACGATTCCATTATTTTATGGTTCAATCCCAAATTAACTACTCACATCAATTCTGAATTCCCAAATCATTGGTTTTATTCAATAAAACCCACAATATATGCTTTACATGAACAAGTGTCACTTAGCTCTATGAGATAATTTCACAATAGGTCATAATAAATCTCAATTTAGACAATGATTCCATCATTTTCATCATATTGTTTTTTTAAACCTAAAACCCCCAATTTCTCATGGTGTTAGCCTAAACTCCAAACCCCAGTTTTTCATTTTTGCAATCTAACCCCCATAAATGACATTATTAAGACAAAAACATGTCAAATCCCTTATGAATCCAAGATTTAACCCCCACTATCACTAGATTTCAATTTAAAGCTTTGTAAACGCAAATCTCATGCTTTTATGTTCATACGCATCAAAATACAACACATATCACAAAGATATTCGAAGAAAGTCTTAGATCCTATCTTAGAGATGTTAGATCTATAAGAAAAAGCCTTAAACAAGTTCCATCCCCGAGAATCTCCAACCGCACAGTGAGAAAAGCTTCTCCAACGCCAAGACCGGGCCTCCAACGATGAGGCGACCAAGAGGGAGCCAAGAAAACTCACATGGAGGAGCCAAACAAGCCCCAAACAACTCTCAAACCCAAGCCCTAGCTCTCACCCATGCTCTAGAGAGAGAGAGAGAGAGAGATATATGGAAAGAATGAGAGAAAAGAAAGCCTCACGTGACATTTAAAATCTCAGCTTCGCGACAGTCCGCTCGAGCGGACCCCATACCCCTTGAGTTGTCCCCTTCTAGAGAACCTCTCGGCCACCTATTCGCTTGAGCGGGCTCCCCACCGCTTGGGCGGTCAACGCTGGGAGACAAACCTATCTGAAGCTGCACTGAACCATACATCCACAATACATCATCCAACCACGTTCTTCTGCATAATTTCACTATTAACCATCAGGAACGAGCACATACAAGCTCAAAAATTAATTCTCATGCACGATTTGCACTCCCAAACATCTCTATTGGACATAACACATTCATTTTTATTAATATTTCAAAAATGTCAAAGGTCCGAGTCGCTACAACCTCCCCCACTTAGGAAATTTTGTCCTCAAAATTCAACACTTGGACTTGAATCAATTGATTGGTCATTGATAATCAACAACATCCATGTCACTTGTCCTCACACAAACGGTCCCACTAACACACTGGTTACTCTAACGTTGTCGAACCGAGATCCAACTCACATCACCGAGGTACTATAACGCAACCCACCTCCGGTGCGACCAACCCAAATGATCACGCGTATTGCACAAAACTAATCCACAATCCGTACTGGTTTCAATACATTCCACAGCTATTTGTAACAGCTGTAATCTTATTTGAATTATCACCTACTAGCTCATTTTCACACAAAAATACACGGAGAATTATTCTCATAAGAAAAAACACACGTCGTCACACTCTGACATTTCACATATTCACATCTCTTTCAAACCATCACAGTAACTACCGATTATAGAACCCGATGCCATTTGATCTTTACACGTATGTTAGGAATGCTATCACTTGTGCTGATGAGATGCTCGTACCTGAGCAGGAACAACGGACATTCGATTCCAAAGAAAGAAATTTACGTAGATCATCCAAAAACTTTAAAGGAACACGTTTAAAACATTCGATGTAAACCTCCACCCTTGTCAATCCTCAACTGCCTGCTTACCAACCACAATCTTCCTGTCATGAAAACACGAGGTGTTATATCATCGTCACATCCAAGGTTCCAAATAGTTGAGGTTATCACTCCAGCATCGGACTATTTGGATCCCCACGGTCACGCGAACTCTTTCTAAGTCACTTGGGTCATTAACATAATACAAACACAATTTCCTACTTACACCCTCTTCTCTACACGAATCCAACCACATCCCACACCACATCATCAAGCACATCCGTAAGCCCACATTTAACCATTAAACCACTGTCTCTCAGTAAATTTCTCACCCTTACTATGAATCCCATACAACATTTATCTTTACACATACTGCATATATTAGCCTTTCAAATTTACAACGTCTTATACTTAATTAGTTGCTTAGTTCTAGACAACTACTAGTTACGCTGTCCGCCAACACCCGTATGTATGTTCACACCTTGTTTCTGTATCCACATATAACAATTCGCTATCTGATAGTACCAACATGTGATTCTCTAATATCTGACCAATGCCACTCAATCTATTCATATCTTTTCCATCATGTAACCAATCAAGACTCCCCTCTTACTTTAAACAGTTTCACCTTATACGCAACTCCTCCGGACATTCTATTTACTCACGCCGTATCATGAAAGAACCACGCTACTCCATTCGCATACCATTCTCTTACCTTCATAATGCTCATGCTCAAACACTTATCTCTTCAACACATCAACACAAACTTATCACATTACACTGTCCAAGTTACTCATCAATCGAACGTAAGCACCCTTATAAGAAAATTCTTCTTCCATACAAATAAGATCATTCCATTTCGAATCTAACAAACCTATTAATCCAAACAAATTGCACCAATGACGTCTCTTCAATACCAAATTTCTTGTGACTCACATCTTTATCCCATTATTTTGATACTCTCAACTCTGAGCAAACCGAGCAACTTCCACATCAACAGAACACGAATTGAAACTCATGACGGATTATCAAAACCATACCTGGCGAATAACACAATCACAAAAGGTTCAGCACAAATCACATTGGCTACCGATAAGAACCAAGAATAACAATGTTCCCGAACAATTTGAACACCCATTATATGCGTTTATCAATCAATCTTCATCTAACCTCCGCACACAGAAGTTCTAGGTCTCATTGCTGATTCTCCCGTTAATGATGGATAAATACTCTAGGCTTATCAATCCGATATATTAAAGGAAATGATCCAACCGCTTATGCTCATGAAGCAGAACAAGCAACTCTTCACCAAGAAATTACGAGGAACCGATCCTATAACCATCCAACCGTAGTGGTACAAGCTTACATGACACATCTCGAAGGATCACAACAAGACATGAAATCTATAGGGATTCCTTTCAGAAATCAACCAAGTCAAGAATCACTTAAGATATTAACCTTTATGTCCAATCAGGGACAAAATAGCTCACAAAAGACAACCACCCACCAGATAGTTCCCTCTGCACCCAGAGAAAAGGAAGGATCAACCAGGAGTTCTCATTCAGTGTTATCACAACCTATGCACATTCAAGAAAAAACTATCCATTTGTCTTTACGTCACCATCAATTACCAGCATACAAATACCGTTGACCCCAATCATAACAATCATACCACTCATCCTACTTAATTCTCAAGTTCAACTATGTTCATACCTTTCAATTACCTTAACTTTTGTACCTTCTAGTGACGTGTCTCGCACGTCCACAAGCCCATTATCGGGTATCTTAGAAAAACATAACACTATCCATTCACATTATTCCAAGTTTTCTCTTTACACGGTTACGCTACGCCAACACAACTCCCAATGTATACACAATAGCTCGCGCACTTCCACGAAAGGAAATGCAAAGCACTCGATCGAAAATGGTCGAAACTGAAACCCTTCACCTAGAGTTACCCATAACTCCTTATGACTATAAGAACATCATCCATACTTCCGTAATCCATGCATACAAATGATTACATACCCCTTCGAATCCATGACTTTCGCCCACCAACTCTAGACCACTCAAACCATTACTGTATACCATTGAATTCCATCACTCTGCATTTCACTTCCATGGGCAAGATAACACAACCATCTCTGTACTGCAAATTCAATCATGAACAACTTTCACTTCTTTAAAGAGCATCACACTCAAGACATATCAACTAAGTAGCTAGATCAATTACATCATCAACACTTACCGCAGGCTTTTAGATTTCCTGTACTTAGCATCTGTAGGGGAGAAACACTAAAACGATCAAGTTATCTCACAGAAGATCTGAGACTACTCACACCATAGCTTCATCTAGGTCTACAGTCATCCGAACATAAAAAGATTATCCACAACGGAGATTAAACAAAATTCATCTCCCAATTCTAGGCTTAACAACACCACCATTCCTAGACCTTAGAGCAGGTCACAGACCACCAACATCATCCTCTCAAGAGATCTATTCCCACCGACACGTCATCCTAAGACGACCAAGCTAACTCTTTTAATGACATCCATCTCAGGCTCTACCAACCTCATACGCTTACACTTACCAAATATCTCGCACTACATATAGTTTCTTAATCATTCGAGCCACAAACTTATACTCCGTGAAATTTCTGAAATGACCTTAAACAATTACTCATTAAATCACAATCGTCTCCGACATACATTTCATCATATGTACATACATATCACTCGGTAACCAACCTGTCGACAACATCTCTAACCCACATAGTCATTCCTCATACAATTTCCAACTTCTATCAAGGAACACGACTCGGTACCACGCCACGAGACAAATACAAGGATCATTACATGGACCTTTAAATCACAAGTACCGTTGCGGTCACCAACAACACCCCGTAGGGGAAGGAACATTCTCAAACACTGTCTAAGCTCAGACTCTCTAATCCACCTTGGGCCAGTGATTATTACGCTCCCGTCCACTATGATCCCGTCCACTATGCTTCCATCCATACCCAATCTCGGGGTACACGGCTCATGACATAGTACGAATAGGTGTGATATAGCACGGCTCATGACGTACATAATCCTCAACACCCCCATAACCACATCTTATACCCAATCACAATAAACAACCTCCAAGAGGTTCCGAACACTTTATCACACCTATTCGTCAAACCACTGGTAGCATAACACACAACAGGAAACTAACTACAGTCACCCCTAACCTACATGAGTATAGCACACTCCACACAATCAATGCTCATCTCACAAGCTTACACTCACTACAACCATTAACCACCGATTTACACACCCACAATCTATACCATAATCGTGACCACAGCTTGCCATAGTCCCTCAAGGGTAACTCCTGTCACAAGAACATCACAACACTAAACCAGGTTAAACTCAACTTAACCTTATAGAGCTACACACTTCTCAACACCTAGTCCTATCACACCAACACATAATCATGTATTCATATACCGAGGAGAATCCCTAGGAGTGACACATCAATCCGGGTAACTAGTTTGGATTTCCAGCTAGAATTGACGATCGACCAAATGCCTTTCTAACATGAACCCTGAACTAGTCGACCAGACGCCCAAGGGTAAGACACGTCATCCAAAAAATCCAACCTCAATGCACATCTATCTTGGCTCCCAAGTGTGTTAACCCAAACGCCCAAAGGCAAGACTAATCAATCTTAAGGTCCAACCTCCATACTCACATATACATAACAAGCTATCATGCTGAACAGGCTATCATGCGTATGTTAGAAAATGCTTAAGCACATGCAATCAATCACACGCACATCCTCATAAGGTGATGCACCCTCTTTCCCATGGTTCGTAGGTATTCGAATCAAGAGTTCTGATAGCAAGTTGTCACGCCTCAAACCCCAGGGTCATGTGAAAGCCCACCAAAACACCATTTATGAAAATAAGATCTTTAGCTGGAAAACCATCAACTCAAAATATACAGCATTTGGATAAAAGTACCCAAGGTTCATCTCTCATAAACAGTAAACATGCAGTTCCATACGTGCATAAGTATATCGCCTTAAGGCATACAAAACTCGCCTTCAGAAATCGGCATCGCATGTAAGACTACATGTCTCAAAAATGAGGAAAACTACAACAAGTCTTCTGTCACCACGGGTATCTAGGTCAACTACTCATGTTCACCTATACCTGAAAAAGGTTTGTACAAAATCCCACACCGTGAGCCGAAGCCAAATAGAAATAAACTATAAAGCTGTAAAGCAGGTTATATAATCATAAGCATAAAGACCCAACCATAGGAGTCAAAAAGAATTTTCCATCTTGAAAACCACAAGTTTTCCATCAGGCCAACACGAGCCTCAAAATGGTTTTACTTCATAAAATTCCACGTTTTCATTCTTAAAACCATGCATATCAACAGTGCAGATATCATGCGACAATTAAGGGAAAACAGTGACCAAAAACCTAATTTTTCACCTGAATCACACAACTAGGAATAAAACGTTATTTTCCCACTCGAAACACACAACCGAGGAAAATAAAATGATAAAATGAATTCTATATACCGACACTGCCACACACATGAATAAAGGTAACAACTATAGACTTCTATCCATTACTCTAAAATTGCTCAGGGTTCGCTAAGTAATGACAAATTCTATACAGAGTCACAACAATGTAACCACGAAGTGGTGGCAAGCACCAGTGGCCTGGAGCTACCAATTTCCCACTTCCACCTAGGGATCATACCCTGGGGTCCCCTTCTCCACTTAACTACCCAAAAATAAACAAAAAACAACGTAAGCACTTAGTTTACAGGTTTAAGACCCGAGGGTACCTATATTGCGCACGTTTTTGAACTTTCACCGAGGAGCAATTGTCGCCCAACTCAACACGCACTGTCACGGCACATCTATAGAATCATTTAAAAACCAGTACGTAGCTCACCTATGAAAAAGCTGCAAAATAGTTATAGATTAACATGCATAAAAAGAAATCTAGTGGCCCACCGCCACATCATCCATCAACATGGAGGTCAAACAACATTGAAAACAGATTTCCATCAAAACGTTTTAAAAATGTAAGACTCAACCCCGAGGGTTAGCTCTAAACCTCCAAAAAGACATTTTTCACAAGTTTCATGAACCTCCATTTTCAAAACCAATCCTTTTGAAAACTACAGATATCAACACATCCGATTCATGAAATAAACCAAGAGAGGCGTAAAAATATACTTTTTACCCAAAAACCAAGGTTTAAACATGAAAACAACATTTTCTGCATTTTCTGCCTAGTGAAAAAGCATATAATTACACGTAACACCCTTTAACAACTATACAGTCTTGGATCCTACCTCAGTGAGTCAAAACTCGAAGTCTCAAAAATTGAATTTTGTCGAAATGAGAATCCGTCCAGATGAATGCGAAGCTTACATCACGTATAGCAAGGATCCACAAACAAACTAACAAAAAACCAAGCCCCGTTCCCTCAAAATCCAGAGAGAAAGTAGAGAAAACAAGAAACTTAGTCGAGAAGTTATGTTTTTAAAATATCTCTAGCCCCTGGATATTTATAGAACACGAAAAAACCACGCTCCAGTTGACTGACATGCCTTGTTCAGTCGACAAAATGGACCCACTGTCGACCCAGTCGACTGGATCCACCAGTCTAGTCGACTGGACTGCTGTGGAAACACATTCCTTCAGTCAAACAGGTTTTTTAGTATAAACACTAGAAAAACAAGCCTTAACCAAACCCAGGAAAGCGTAAAACACATCTACACATGATGTTCTACAACAATGAAACATAAATCTATCACTCAGGATATACATATACTAAAAGAAACACGTCAAATATATATATATAACTCAAAATGAAACAGATTCGGGGTCTCACATTTTAGCATTAGGGCCTTCCTCTCCATCAGACATAATTAATTACGAGATCACTAGTACGAACCTCCTTTAGGGATAATTTGAGGTAATTATTAGTGTGAATCATTTCTCCATCTGAAGGGTTCATTATAAAGAAATTGATTCAAGATTAAGTAATGGTTTACATTTAGCTATAATAATAAAATTCTCTCTATCTAAGTCACTCTATTTTTTATAAAACCAAAACTATGTCAGCTATTTAATTTTACTTAGCAAGGTTTCTTACTTAAATAGTAAAATTTATAAGAATTGACCTGTCTGGACAAATGATGAATTGTAGACGTCTTTCCCATCGATGTATGCTATTTACAGTGTAGTAGGTTGTTAGTGAATTTTTCTTAAAATAGTAAAAGGAACCGATTTTTAAATAAAATACAAAGTTTTTCTCATCGTAATTAATGATTTTTAATTGTGTGATTCTTTAGATAAAATGTCTTTAAATCCTCTGGTGACTATACTCAAAGAAAACAAACTCATGGGTGCTACTTATGTCAACTGGAAAAGAAATCTAGATATTATTTTAACTGCTGATGGTGTTCTTAGGAAGTCAAAGAATGTGTTTGTTTCTGAAAATTGCTCTTTCTTCTCTAAGCTGAAATGTATGAAGAAGAAAAAGATTTAAAACTAGAGTGGCACCATTTTTAAGGCAATTAGTGGGCCACAGACTGGTGTGAAAAAGTCAGAAGTAGATATTTTCACTACAATCAAACATGACATTAGAAAAAGTAATATTCAGTTTATCTTGGCAAGTAAAATAACAAAGATAATTCATGTTCACTAGTTGTGAAAACATGTTTAACGGTGCTATTTACCGGTACCTGGTGTATAGATACAGGAGCCACTAATCATATATGTAATTCTTTATAGAGGTTCTAGGAAATGAAACAACTCAGTGATGGGAAGATTTACCTACATATTGGTAATAATACAAGGGTGGCAGCAGTTGTAGTGGGAGATGTCACTTTCAGTTTTAGTAGAGATCGAATTTTAATATTGAATGGTTATCTTTATGTACCTTTTATTAGAAGAAATTTAATTTCTATTTCTAAATTGATTAAAGACAAATATTTAATTTATTTTAATAACTCTGTAGTTATTAAAGATAATAAATGGTTTATCTGTTCTCGTACATTAGTAGATAATCTTTATGTGATTACTCCAATCTCTCCTATACTGCAACGGAATGAATTAAATAATACATCTAATTCACCATTTAAGAGAAATGAACATTTTTTAATGAACCAAACGTATCTTTGGCACTTATACCTAGGTCATATTAAACTGAAAAGGATAAATAGACTAGTTGAAGATGGACTTTAGAGTTTATTGGAAGTGGAGGCACTTCTAGTATGTGAATCTTACTTGGAGGGTAAAATGATCAGGAGACCTTTTTCGGCTAAAGGCTATAGAGTTAAAGAATCGTTGGAACTGGGTCACTCTAACTTATGTGGATATATGACTATCCGAACTAGAGGTGACTTTGAGTATTTTGTCACTTTTATTGACGATTATTCAAGGTATGGATACATTTATTTAATGTACCATAAGTTTGAATGCTTTAAAAAATTCAATGTATTTAAGGCAAAAGCTGTCTCTGGAAAAATGTATCAAGACACTTTGGTCTGACCGTTGTGACGAGTACCTCTTATGAGAATTTAGAGATTATTTTTCAAAGGAGGGGATTATATCCTAGTTGACTGCAGTGGGCACTCCATAGAAGAATAGTGTAGAAGAAAGAAGGAATATGACTCATATAGAGATGGTGAGGTTTATGATGAGTTATTCGGACTTATTTAACTTGTTTTAGGGATTTGCATTGAAGACAGCAACTTATATTCTGAACTTGGTACCTTATAAATCTTTTACTCTCATAAAATTGTGGACCGGGCATTAGGGGTGTCCAGCACACGTTCTGAAAGGGAACACTGATAAGTTAGAATCAAGAACGGAAGTCTGTTTTATTATTAGATATTCCAGGGAAATGAATGGTGGTTCGTTTTATAATCCTAAGGATTAGAAGTCATTGTTAATGCCAAAGCTCGATTCTTAATAGAGGATTATGTAATAGACCATAAACCCAAGAGTAGAAATGTTATTGAAGAGCAGAGAAGAAATACTAGTAGTCCAATAGAAGCGCCATGGGAAAGTGTCATCGATATCCCATTGCCTTGTCGTACTAGGAGAATTATCGAGACACGTGTAGATCCTGAACCAGATCAGGGTGCTACCATTAACATGCCAGTTTCACAACCAGATGAGCATGTGAGTAATCGGTCATAGGGTTCAGAATCAACATAGCATGTCAGTGGTAGTACACAAACGCGGCTAGTGCCTCCTTATAGTGGGAAGGTTATTCATCCACCCGATTAGTATATATTCTTGAGAGACTCTTTTGATATGATTCTGAAAGAACTAGATACTAAACCCTATAACTATAATAAAGCACTCCAAGATAAAGATGCAGAATTATGACAAAGGGCAATGAATTTATAGATGAAGTCTCTGTACTCTAATCAGGTTTAGAAATTTATAGAACCACTTGAAGGGATAACACCCATAAGATGTAAGTAGATCTATAAGAAAAAGAGAGGAGTAGACAGGAAGGTGAAAACCTTTAAAGCTGGGCTTGTTGTAAAAAGGTTTACTCAAAAAGAAGGAATTTATTATGAGGAGACCTTTTCGTGGATATATATGCTTAAGTCTATCTGGATTCTCTTATCCATTGCGGTTTATTTCGATTGAAAATTTTAGAAAGTGGACGTTAAGACATCTTTTCTTAACGAAAGTCTTGACGAGGGTATCTATATGGTACAACTAGACGATTTCATAGCAAAGGGCTAAGAGCACTTGTTGTGCAAGTTTAATAGATCAATTTATGGACTTAAGCAACCATCTAGGTCTTGAAATACTCTGTTTGATCAGTTTATTAAGTCTTATGTACAAGAAGCGTGATGAAAGCGTGGTGGTATTTCTAATACTTTACGTGGATAATATCTTGCTCATTGAAAATAATGTGAGGGTGTTATCTGTGGTAAATGTATGCTTATCCGGCTAGTTTGATATGAAAAATATGGAAGAAGCTAGTCACATTTTTTGGATCAAGCTTATATGAGATCGAAAAACAGAGGATGTTGAGCTTATCATAAGCTACTTATATTGATACCGTCTTTACTCATTTTAGCAAACAAAATTCCAAGAAAGGGTTTCTTCCTTTTTAGCATGAAATTACTGTATCCAGAGATCAATATCCTAAAACACCTGATGAGATAAAAAAGATGAAGACGGTTCTTTATGCTTCGACAGTAAGAAGCCTTAAGTATGCTATGCTTTGCACAAGACCCAACATTTGTTTTGTCGTTGGCATAGTTAGCAGATATCAGTCTAATCCATGGCACGAGTATTGGATAGAGATAAAACATATAATCAAGTACCTAAAAAGCACTAGAGATTATATGTTGGTTTATCAACTAGATAGTGTAGTACTTTTATGGTACACGTGCTAGGGTTGGTATACTAAAAATCATGTTTTTAGTATTTAATTTTATTTTTTAATAAAATTAGTTTTTCATTTTATGAGAATCTTTATAAGCAATGTATGTATATTATTTTTTTGTTATGCATGGATGTCCGATATTCTGTATAGTATTTACTCTAGTGTGTAGAGTATGGCTTACACACAGAAGACTAGATTTTAGGTTCTTGCAGAATATAAGTTTTATGTTCACAGTTTAGATGGAAATGGACATACCATCGGTACGACTGTGGCACAGAGTTTTAGTAGGTCTGTCTTAGTTACGGGGAACAAATAATAGCATTGTCTATTGTTTCAATTATCTGTGCTAGTACACTTTGTGTGTATTGAACGGGATATTTAGGGTAATTAATTTAGTACCGACTACTGACTATGTAAATTAACTCACAACCCAAGATTATTATGAATAGTGCTTATCCTCTTAATTCCGAAATAATTATTGATTTGCATATATTTAATATTCATTGTTTTGATTCATTAGAGGGTGCAATCTTATATGGGTCTATATTCCCGATGAGTTGATAGCAGTATTATTTATATGGCAAATATTAATTATTGACAAAATTCACGTCCTGATGATCGATATTGCCGATATCCCCTTAAGGATGCTTATAAGTTTTGACCGGGCCAAACCCTACAGGTAGATTTAATTATCCGGTGGTCAAATAAGTTAAGCGGAAGGGCCTAAGGAATATGAAGATGTCGATTAAATTAAATAGTCAGTAATTAAATTTAATTGGCGGGTATCAGAAATCTTAACGTGGGGAGAAATGGTAAGTATTTAATAACAGAATCTCAATGCAAGAAGGTCTTGAGATTATGGGTCAGAGTACAATTATAGTTCTTTAGTAGTATGAACTATAATTCAGTATTTTATAAAAATTGCAAAAATCGCTGCGACTTTTCATAATTGAATAAACCGCCCGTAGGTATCTGTATTTCACTGAAAGTCTTACTCATAATTACTCCCTAGGTCCTTGCTGTAGCCCTATATATATGCTGGTAGGCTGAACCAGTTGAGATTGATTTTCATGTCATTCTTGATATATTATTTGTCTTTCAAAACTTAAAAAATATATCGAGATTCTGTCAGTACAAGTTCTCGGAAGATCGTAACCCACACTACGTTCGAGGATCGCATAAGGGAATACGGTAGAAGATCTGACAGGAGCTTCAATTCGGAATCAAATTTTAGTTGAAGATTAGATCTACAAGAGGTATATTTCTAAATTAACTTTGGTTGTACGGGTTTATTTTTTATCGTTCGACGTCAAAATTTTTATCTGGAGCTTGTTTCGGTATTTGCCCGTCCAGTTAATTTTTTACCAAAAATTATTTTACAAAAACAATGATCTTGGCAGTATTGCCTCCAACAAATTGGAATCAGAGCCATTTTGTTTTCTGTTACGGTTTATCGTGGTCGGATAGATTTAGAACTGTTGCTAACTTTGTTTTGCAGGCGTTCTAATCCCGATTTTTTGATCATCTTTTTTTTCATGTTTGATTGAATGGTTTGAATGGATAATAATTTAATTAATTTTTTAATCACGGGGGTTGACCGTGCTAGATTAATTAATTTTTAGATCGAATGTGAGCCTGCGGGACATATGTTTCGATATAAAATATTTTATGTTTTTTAACTTTTTTTTATAGTTTATTAGAAAAAAATTAAGAACAGGTTGAATATGTCGAAGAACACGAAGAACGGAGGTGGCACTGGCGGTGGTTCAGGTTTTTACGGACCACGGATCGCGCACCGGTTTTTTCTGACCGCGGCAGCGCTACAGTAGCAGTTTTTAGGCAATTTTGACAGTTTTTTAGGCTATTTTTTAGAATTTCTTTTGATAGAAAGATATTACTTTTTGAGAGCTTTCTTTTGATATAAAGTACGTCAAAAACGGAGTTCGGATGAGACCGGAACGGCCTCGGGAAGTTGGCAGCTAAAGGTAGCAGTGCTGTGAGCGGCGGCGCTGTGAGTGGAGGTAGTCCGTTTCAGCGGTTTTTCGAGCTATTTTTGAGCAGATATTCTCATAGAAAAATAGTACTTTTCAAGAGTTTTATTTTGATATAAAATACGTCAAAAATCGAGTTCGGGAAGAGGTCAAAAAAGCCTTGGGAAATTGGCTGCGCAGTGCTGTGGCGGACAGCAGCGTTTTTTGAGGTTTGGGCTATTTTTCCAGCCGTTTTTCAAGCATTTTTTCAGCATATTTTTTGACATAAAAATCTCATATTTCGAGAGCTTTCCAACGATATAAAGCTTGTCAAAATAGGAGGTCGGATGAGGCGGCAGGAGCCGCCTGAAGGCAGCGGCAAGGCGGCACTAGCGGTGGCTGGTGGTGGTCCGACGTTTCTCTCTCCCAGGGCTTGTTTGATGTATATTTTGATATATATACGAGACTGATATGATATATATTGATATATCGAATAGTATCAAGGAATCATGATACAATCTAGATACAAGCAGCTGATTCAGAAAAGGATTGCTGCAGCTTATCTTCATAACAGGAGACTAAAACTCTTCAGAGTTTCAATCGGATCATAAAATCGGGATTTATATTTATCATGCAATTATTTTATTTTGTTTATATTTTAATTGCGTGGATGAGATATATATTGGTTTTATTTTTCCTGTTTATTTAATTAATTCAAAAATTGGGTATTAATTAAAATATTTTGTAATGAAAAATAAATTTAAGTTTTTTTAATTAATTAATTTTAATTAAATGAAAAAACTTTAGGTATTTTATTGTTTTACAAAATATCACGTTTAAATATGATTTTTTTTATAAAATCAGATATCTTGAAAAAACGTGGGTATTAATTCTAAATTTTGAATTAATTAAATAAAAAAATATTTAATCGAAATAAATTATTATTTTTCAAAAAATATGGAATGAAAAATAAAATAAATAAATACCTTTAATCACTATCTTACCTGAAAAACTGGAGAAAAAATCGTGCATTTATTAAATTTTATTTGTTACGCATTTAAACATGAAAAGATGATTTGATAAATCAGAATCTTTAGAATCGTATGCACGGAAAGATGTTTGATTCTATCTAATCATGTGACTTTCGAAAGATGGTTTGATAAAACAGAATCTTTGGAATCGTGTACATGAAAAGATGTTTGATTCTTTCAGATTGTGTGACTTTCAAAATTAATAAATTTATTTTAATTATACGGATTTTTATAACTTACAAAATTGTTTTAAAAGTCTAAGTGGGAGAGCGAATTTATTCACAGATAAATTTCGCGGTCTCCATCACCAGTTTGTAGGTGATGCAATTAAACCCTACGTGTTGGCAGTAAAACTTTCCTCCACGTCGGACAGATTAATTGCGGTATTGCTAATACAAACGTCCTTTAGAGATATAATTTTAGATAATTGTTAGTGTGAATCACTTCTCCATCTGAAGGGTTCATTGCGAAGTGATTAATTTGGAATTAGGTGATGGTTAACACTTAGCTATATATAATAGTATCATCTCCATCTGAGTCACTACTATTATATGCTGGGCCGAATCTATGTCAGCTATTTAATTTTACTTGGCATGGTTAATTGTCTAGATAGTAAAATTAAAAGGAATTGACTTGTCTGGTCTTATGAAGGATAGTAGACGTCCACACATCGTGGCATGCTATTCTCGGGTTACTAGACTGCTGCCAAATTACTTTTAAAATGGTAGAGGAAACTAAATTAAAATAAATTCAAAATTTTGCTCATCATAATTAACAGTTTTTTTAATTATGTGATTCTCATAATTAAAATAGATTTTAACCCACTCGTTTCAATACTAAAAAAAAAATAAACTTACGGGACCAAATTATGTTGACTAGAAATGTAACTTGGATATAACTTAAACTACAAATGGTATTCCTTCAATACCCGAAAATGTGTCTATTTCAGAAAGAGGTTCTTCCTCGGGGCCGAAAGGCATGAAGAAGAAAAAGGTTCAGAAACAGGGAGACACATTTTCCAGGGTAGTTAGTG
>JAOTRH010471561.1:0-26831 GCA_034768845.1 Heliamphora exappendiculata | reverse complement strand
GTGGGGTTGAGCTTTTCTGGTGCTTCAAATTCATATGTGAGTACAATTAACTTACAATTGAATTGTTAGTTTACTTAAAATAATACTATTTAGTTTATTTCTTAATTTAATTTAAAATAAATTCTTATTGCATTGCTAAATTTTTTTAAAATCCCAAAATTAGCCACATTTTGCTATCCAGTGTCATGACACACACTAATCACCTATAATTACAATTTAATTACGTTAGAATTATTAATAATAAAACTATAACGTACTGAGTCTCTACACGTGGTAGGTGAGATAATTTCTTTTAGGAGTAGTGGATGCTGCTGATAAGCTCATCCAATAATTTTTAAATTCTTAGAATTGTGTAAAACGATTTAGTTCTTAATTTAGCTTAAAATCATACTAAATCGAATCATGAATACCCTTATTCTCAATATTTTTATCTCTTAAAATAAATAAGTCCACACAAATTAAAAATGTTGAATCTCACACCTCCAAATAGGGTGTGTGGGTTGAGTTAGGACAAATTGAGAAGAATTTTTTACACCAATTCATCTTTGGAGGGTAAGTTGTTTTTAATCACTCACCAACCCACTTGTTGTCAAAACCAAAGAGTTTGAGTAAAGTATTTTGGCGATTTCAAAACCCGAGTTAGGAAGTTTAATTAGTGGGTTAAAAAGTTGAAAAACTTTAAGATTATTTTCTTCAAATTAGTTTCCAAAAAATAAGAAAAAGTAAGGACCCAACAATTTGAACTAAATAAATCAAAATAAATAAAGTGAAATAAATAATTTAAAGGGCATAAATAAATTATTATAAATTAAATTCAAGATCATACATACATAATTATTTACTTGCATGTTTATTTCTAAGTGTTTTATAATATATTTGCTTGTATGTAAACAACAATGCTACGTGTAGTACATAAAACAGTGTATGTTTTACCACATGTACATGCGTTACTTTAAAATGTACTGTATTGTGGATCCTACTCATTCTATTTACTAATTAAGTATTGTCACATACTGATGCATTGATTCATGCATTGTTTTATATATTGTACATAAACAGTAGTACGTAAATGCCTTTTATGTTTTAATGCTAGCCCAACTCTTTTCATGGACTTTTTAATAAGACCCAAGCCTAACCCAATCACCGTCAAAACCAATAGGGAACGGGACCGATCTTTAGCTGTGACAAAAGGCTGTTCAGGAATAATGTGTCAAGCAAAACCAATAGGGAACGGGTATGATCTTTAGCTGTACCAAAAGGCTGTTTAGGAACTACAGAATACCTCAAAATCAAAAGTTGAAGGATGGGATGTACAATTAGAGTTTATACATTCCACGATTCCTGTACAAACATGTACTAATGCCTCCCTCAGTAATTTGCTCCTCTTCATTTTAAGATTAAATGTTTTTCCCAATGTAGAAAAACAGTCTCTCCGAAATGGTTTGGCATGTCTTAAAGTGAGAAGAGAGTGAAATGCCAGGGTTTGGCAACATGATCCACTAGTACAGGAAGCGCCTTTTACTTGGAAGGTCCTAAAGCTTTGAGTCCTCGGAGAGAAAAAGCTCCACTTGAAAATTAAGGGTGTGGCCTGTGTCCAAGAGAAAACTCCTGGTTCCCATACTATATCTGTTAAATCAGATTGTAAAGTGATACTTCAGTGTGTTCTAGCTACTTAAAAAAGGGTATGACGCTTTTTTTTTCCGAGGCTTGAGCACTAGGGATTAAAAATGACCTCTATGGCCCGATACTACAAACTCTATTGGGGTAATCCAACCGAGAAGGGAAAAACACATAGTATTTATTCTATTTGACCCACAACGGTCGTGATAGGTTGACAATTGGCGTCAGCTTGGATTATCTCTATTTTTATCGAGACGAATAATAGAAAATAGAACTTAAAGTCAACCATGAAATTCATGATCCATTTCTATGGTAGTTACAGTCAAACTACTGGTCGGCTGCCGGACCTTAATTCAAGACTTTTACCTACTACGAAAGTTACCTTGACCAGCTCCTATTCAACGAATACTGTTGGCGCCGGCCATGGTAAGGGTACTATATTTCACTATTTGACAGTACATAGGTATTCTATCATGGCAGTGGCAAAGAAGCGAGGGTATTGTAAAAAGATGAATTGGCCACTAACATGTATTCCTGAATATACGACTGTTAGAACTTATTCTAAGAAAGCGAATAGTGATGAACTTGCTAATGGGAAGAAATGGACGTCGGAAGAGCAACGGAATCGTGAGGATAGTAAGAACGAGAAAGCTTCTATAAGCGAAGACGGAAGTGATCAGACATCTGAGAGGGGTAATGAGAGTTCAGCTCCAACAGAATGCTCTTTGCGACAACTAGCACAGGATATTGGGTTTTGATATAGTAACATAAATGATTATTTTGATGAATTATCTGAATTAGATGTTAGAAAGATTCAGAATCTCTTTCTATCCAATAATTACACACTATCTCCTATTACCCTTTCGAAATATATACCCAATAAAAGACATACCTTTCATATTTTAATAAGTTGTTCATATAATGAGCCTATATGTATGGGTACTAAACAAGAAGACACCCTTGTGCTAACAGGGCTAGATCGTATGTTAAACCTCTATTTTCAAAACATAGTATACTCACCAGCTAATTCATTAGGTCTTTACCTAGGACACCCTTCATTTTTGAGTGAATTATGTCAGACTAAGAAGGTGAAACGTCTTTATAGACTGGATCTCACAAGAACCATCATGTCAATTGATCGAGATCATCTTTTGATGAAGCTATCACATATAGTGAAGGATGAGAAAATTATGGAATTAGTATGTAAACAACTGAACACGCCTATCTTGGATGTTAGAGAGATTCAAATAATTAATTACTCTCCATTTGGAGAAGGGCACGGAATGCCATCCGTTGGCTTTCTTACTATGGTTATTCTCAATTTTGTCTTATCCAAACTGAATCATGAATTTCTGGTTGCATTTCCTAGGGTGTCTTATAAAAGATCATTTCATGAAGTTTTTCTCTATTGCCACGACGAAGCTTCTTTCATAGATGAAGAAAAACTCCAAAGACTTTTCGAGAAACTCTCTATCTCTTCTAAAGAAGTCTCTTATATTGAACCTGGGGATGGTGTATTATATCGTGTTAAAGGTATTGTTCAAATCGACAAAAATGGTGATATATATATAATAATAATAAGCAAAGACGAATCAAAAGAACTGTATGGAAAATAGAATCCGAGAATCGAAATATAGCTATTTGAGATCAGGAAGAAAATGGAACGAGTTGGTTGAGCAACAACAAAGATACTAGGAGAAAGGGCGAATTGTTAGAATCGAATGGATGAAAAGTCAATGGAGTAGAACCGCTCTCACCAACTATATGAATAAGATGAGGACATATGAAATCATTCGGAGATATCTAATGGTCTATAGGAATGTTATTAACCAGGACAGACAGAGGTAAGCACAGGAGGAAATAGATAGGGAAAGAGAACGGGTAACACGAGATGATAAGGAGGATCATAGAGTACCAAAGGGAACAAGAGATGAGAGAGGCACAAGATGCGCAAGACAATGAAGAAGCACAAGATGCGCAAGAGGGAGAAAGAACCACACAAAGATGGTGGTGTCTAACACGCCAAAGGTTGCGTATGGGCTGTAAAATTGCTATATTTACAAGATGTTTTGCTGTCAGAATCTATATAGGGTATTTCGATTTACCTTTTGGGTGTGCTATTTACAGTATTCCACAATTGATCGATAGAATCATTGATAACACCTTACAGTTGATATACGATCCAAGCCCAGATCCCCTGCCGTGGGATGAGGAGTTAAATAACATTAGAGTGAACAACAGACTGAATGAAAGGCTGGAGCTAGATAGATGGGCTAACTTGAAATCGTTGTTAAGTTTCACGATAACACTCGGCTTATTAGTATACGTTGGGCGCGGGGAACCACCTATATCTTCCCCACCTCCGGACCTTTTTAAGGCATGTTGGAAGATATTTGTACTTCTGTCGCAACCAGGGTAGCCTCAGGTACGCTTGGGCTGGATTGAATCCGGTATACCAATCAGTGAAACACTAAACTATCACAGCTACAGCAACTCATAAATTCTCTGCAGCTTGGGGAACACTCGTTACGAAGAAATAGGGTGGCCCCTAAACGGAAGAAGAAGAGCCTTTTGGCATCCGAGAGGTTCTCCACGATTCCAACCTGCCACAGAAATTTTCCATAAGCTTCTTAAACTTGAAACATCAAACTCGATTACCTGCAATGGGCACTCCAAGATAGTTCTACAAAGCATTCTCCTCTTTTAGGCCAAGAAGACTTCTCATTAATCATGTCTATGATGGTAGGGAGAACTTCAAAGAATCTTTCTTTATCCATGTTCATCCTCTTACCCGTACATTTGCTAGAATCCTGCAACACATTTTGGAGCACCTGAAACTCTAGAAGGTTTGCTTTAGTAAGAAGTCAACAGTCATCAGTAAAAAGAAGGTGAGCAAAAGCAGGAGCATTATTCCCCACAACATCCCCAGTGAGATTAGCAGTATTAATGTGCCTGTGGCTCAAGTTAGAGAGGACTTTAGAACAAAGGAGAAAGAGATACTAGGAGAGGGGGTCACCTTGCCTGATTCCCCTATCAACTTTAAACCCAATGTCTTGTGCAGGGCCTCCCATTGATGAGAATACCAACAGAGGTGCGTGGTGGACATGAAGGTATAAATAAATTTACACCAAGTTTCACCTCTAAAGATTTTGATAATGATCTTCCATTCTATCCTATCATAGGCTCTTTCTAAATCAAGTTTCATGGCAACCAAGCTACTGTGGCATAGGGACTGCTGGTGCAAAATTTGAGCACAGTGCTATTACTACGGAGTTTAACTTTCCCCTATCATATAACACTAGGGTACTATAACCTTCATCACAACTCATTTCAAAGACACCAATTTCATTCCCTTTTTTCCCAAGGATGCAGCCTACTGTGTCCTACATGGGGACTCATACGCTTCTGCAAATAGATACCACTTCAGTAGTTCCTCGACTGTATCAGTTGCAACCACAATGGTAGCAAAAGAATAAGAGGAAAGCCGTAGCATTTCTGTCTTGATCTCTTTATTATACAAGGCGTGTAAGTACAGAGCACTAGCTATGAGAGTAAGGTTGCGAAGGAGTGCTCGACCATAGTACGAGGGTGGGAAGTAAATCTAACATGCAAAAGGATAACTACTATTCAGACTAGACTCACTCAGGCAGTTACCTATCTATCTATGACAAGGGAAGGAATCACTCTACTACTTCCTAAAGGCAGGACGAGAGACATTCATATCGGTAGAAAATCTTTGAATCTGAAAGCACTTCCTAATCTATGACCAACCATCGGAGGAAAAGAGAGCTTTTCTTAGAAAGTTCTTACAGGTTTTTATTCCCATAGCAGATGGCTTGAATTGGCCTTACTCAACTACAAGTTAGTTAAAAAAGTAAAGCTACATACTAAAAGCAGGAGAAAGATTCATCCTATACTTCTTAGGGGCCAAAAGAGCCCTATTCGCTTAGCTACATAAAGTGGAGATTCTTTCTTTTTTCGGGTGGGACTACAGCTAAGGCTTCGCTGTTTGAGAATATTTATCTGTAGAGGGTAGAGAGGGGTACCCTAGTCGGGGAGCCCGAATGGAACAGAGAGAATGAAAGCGTCTGAAGTATGAAAGAATTGACTCCCGACAAAAGGAGTAAAAGAGAGCTACATGAACATAACTTCTCAAGTCAACCTTACAACAAAAAGAGAGGAACAGATCAGACAAGAAGGGATCACAAAGATACCTGGTCCTCACTGACAAACTTGAGCTGGCAACGAACTAAAATAAAGAGAACGCAAAAGGCTGCTCTCTGGCTTCTATCCACCACCTACTAGCTCGAGCTACAAACATCTCCAGCAGTGGTCGAAGGGAAGAGCATAGGTAAGTACTCATGTGCCCAAAGCAGAAAGGGAAAGGCACAATCAATTGAGTAAAGCCTGTAAATGGTCCGCACTTTAAACTAGGCAATGGTCCAACAGTTCTTACCAGCCAGGGAGGAATGATAGAATTGTTGATGTCACCGCACCGAGAGTGGAATTAATGATTTGAAAAGAGGACTAGGTCTAGCCAAGGATTGAGTCCTTTTCTTTTTGATTTGCTACTCAACTCGTATTCTGTTACAGGTTTCCCTAGCGCTTCCATCAAAAGAAAGAAAAGGTTATACAACACATATCCTACTACCGACATGAAAGGAGGGGTACTCAAATGCGGTATCTAGCTGTACTAGCTCGTCCTCCCAAGGAAGGAGATGGCCTACCCCTTCTAATGTGTAAGAAGGAAAGAAAGTGGAGTCATCTAGTTCAGTGATCTATCCTAGAGGAAGATCCCGGCAATACCAAGACCTAGCCAAGCTAAGTAGGCGCATTCCACTCATGAATAATGAATATATAAGAAAAAGGATGGGATGCTTTAGGAGTGCCCTAATCAAGAGGCCATTGGAATCGCTAGAAAGAAGAAAGATTCGCTACCTATTTTGACAGGGCACGAGCGATTGAGACAGCTGGTAGAAGAGTGTTACCTGCTAGCGAAGAAAGAGAAGCGCTAAGAGTTGAGACCCTTTCCAATAGAGGGATATTGAATTTAAGGAGTACGAATTGGCTTAACTACTTCTGCTAATCTTTCACTTTCTAAATTCCTTATTCTATTGTTGGAAGTGCTAACCAAGTCGATATTCACTTTCAAAGAGTAGGGCGTACACGACTAGCAGAAAGGAAAAGAAAGAATGGTCTTTGCTTAAACAAGCAAGAGTGGCAAGGCATGGCAAGGGTCGAAGGAGCTAGTTAAAGACAAAAGGCTATTCGTGGACCCGGTATTCGTACCATATTAAAGATCTCATTAGGGAAGGGTAACTCTTTCAACAAGGATTCCGTGGACGAATGAAGGCTAGCCTATTACACCGGAATGCTTAACCGAAGCTACTATCCGAGCAGACCTTTCTCTTACTTGCATGGAATTAGTAAGAGAGGCTCGTTTAACGAGCTGGAGCCGAATATATATCTACCCTACATTAGCCGGGATATCGGGATACTAGGCTAGAAGAGAGCTACTAGCTACTACCAGACTAGTTAACGATTTAGTGAACAACGACCGGAAAGAACAAGAGCAACTCTTATCTTTCCTTCTCCTCTAGAACCTAAGCTTGAGAGATCTAATTTGATAGAATGACGCCTAGCGTGTGCTAAACCTTAGGAACATCCAGTAAATAAGGAATAACCAACAACGTCACGCAATAACTAACAGAGGAAAGCAGATAAGCAGCAGAAGATAGCTTGAAGCTGGTGAGACAATGGGGAGGAAGTCCTTCTCTAACAACACCAGCCTTTACCTAGAAGACTCCTCTCTTCATACAATAGATTCTACAAAGCGGAAGCGGCAATGCATAGGAAGATAGGTTGCTGCACACTCAAGTGCCGAAACTTACGAGATACTGAGATTGAGTAGAAAAGAACTTCCCTCTTTCTCCCTATCTAAACGAAAAGGGAGTTCCGTTTCCTTCTCCTATGGATTTGGTTTATTGTGATCCCAAAGCTTCTTGCCTTTCCTACCTTTCCGTGTAACAAGGGTATCTAATGCTGTGAAAGGCTGGCCTTCTCTCTTTCCTTGATTGAGAGCTAGGACAGAGGATGGGATTGTAGCTCTCTCCTTTAGGTTTGAAGATAGGCTAGATTAGCACGAATTCTATCGATCAAGCTGGTTGTTCCTATAATCGAGTAATCGAATATGGTAGCTAGTCGACGAGCGTAGTATAAGAATATCATTTCTTGTTAGGCTTGTACTAATGATTAGATTATGGATGTTGTCTTTCGCGGTCATCACAACCGATTTGATCGCTGTGAATCATAAGGATACAAGGAAAGGGTGGTCGTAGATCAGCTTAGGACGTAGATCTAGCACGTTTGGTAGCCAGGGCTTGAACTTTCTTTTGGGTCGCTATAAGGCACTAGCGTGAACGCTTTCTCCTATCTATTTTTTTCTATTTCGCAACTTGGTTATTTCAGTTTGCTTCAATAACATGTGTTAGGCTCAGAAAAACAAGTAATCTAGATACCTTGTGAGACTCTCACATATCGGAAACCTTGTCCGATAGTAGTCTACTTAAGAGTATAGGCAAAGTATCTACTATTTCACAGATCTAGGTATAGGGCCACCCGTTATTCAAAAAAGAAAATGAAACCATTCGATTCAATCTATCCTACATGAGCCTAGCCTTTCTTTCTCAAACTCAGAGCTAGCTCGATAGAATAGGTTATCTTAGTAGTGCAAGCTAAAGTACCCGCAGGAATGAGCAGATTCCTAAGGTCATATCAATGCCCCTGTTCATTCTATGTTGCAAGTACATGAGATAAGGCAAGATCCGATCCTTTGACCACCTAATAGCCAAAGAAAATCGGATCACATACCCGGGACCCATTGAGAATCAAAATTGGAACTCCATACTGGAATCCGTGTTTTTGACTTTCATAATCCAACTGGTGTAACTAGAACACTTTACTTGGAGTTATTCTATCCCTCTGAATAGGCATTCGAGAGACCTGGAATGTTACCCTAGACCCTTGTTGATGCAGCGGGGGCTGCCGGTGAGCCAATCCCCTTTCTCGCTTCTAGAGTGCTGCCCTTGTGCGAGTCGGTCAATAGGATAGTGAAATCTCAATCCCCTGCTAACCGCCCATTCAACTATTTCTCTGGGAAAAGGTAGTTGATCGCCTGGTACGCTGAACCTGAAGTTCTTTTGATAATAAAGCTACAAATTTCGATCTATATTATATGAAAGGCACAAAGATCCTATTTCGATCTTACTTAGGAGACTTGCAACGCGAGTCGTAACGTAAAGAGTTTGTGGCTGGCCATAAACGAGCATTTTCAAAATATCCTACATCTAGCTACAGGAATCAAACTACCTCGATAGGTTTATCTTTAATAGTGCAAGAAGTTATATTTCAATTTTTTTCATTTACTGAGAAATGCCTTATACTCTTTCACCTTCTCCTCATGACTCATAATACCGCTTGGACCTTGACAGCACACAGTCTTGATATAGTTATCGTAACAATTCAAGAATACCTTTATATTATCATCCCATTTGCTGGAGTGATGAGGCTTCATATTACTAGAACACTTCAGCTTTACTAACATATCCACAATACCCTCAAAATATTCGATCTTAAGATTCATACAAATAAAAAGAATGATCATCGTAAGCGGTGAAGGGAGATCTAAAAAGGTATCCGTATAAATATTGGGAAGTAACTTCACATTGAGAGATGTTATGAAGTTATTGTGGACCGTGTAGATAGGACCATTACCAGACTTTTCTGTGAATTTTTCAACCACTTTCATGGCTATATAAGCATCCTTCTGATTAATAAAGTTGACGTAGGTGTCTTAGTCTTCCGACTATCCCTTTTCGACGTAGAAACTCTGAGAGTAACCTGATGTTTGCAATTCTTCTTTTTACTCCGATCATAAATCCAGATAACCTCTTTTTTTTCTACTCAAATAATCCTGCACTGTACCGTAGTAACTTGTAGTATAGATTACAGGTTTCTCGAAGACGGAACAAAACCAACCAATTAGGTTAATCAACTTCATTAAATTGGCTATCCCCATATACTTTTCCATCCAAAATTTGTGGCAAAGTTTAGTAGGTTTATGATATCCGTGTGACTCAGCAATGAACCATAATGAGATAGAATATCATCTCTCATACCATATTCCGTCTTTCCATATATCAAGGGCATAAAGAGGCCTTTGACGAGCTTTCTCGTTAAAAATTTATTTATTATAAAGAAGGTATTCTCATTAATTACTTCTTTTTTCAAGAATTGTTCAAGATCATCTCTCAAAGACAAATACAAATCTTGGATTTTACCGGTACCAGACGGAAGAAGATTAGTTAGTTCACCCATTTCCTTATTAAGCAAGAGGTAACTCATGATTTGATATGCACTCGCAGAGGCATCTTGGCTCACTGGAACTTGCGAAAATCTTTGACTTTTATCGGCTTTCTGGTTAGATTTAACCCTGGATTGGAACTGAAAAGGATCACTAGCTTTCAGTGCTAATTTAAAAAGAGATTCATTTGAATTTTCCATATAGCGTTCATTATCCTTATACTAGGAATTAGCTTCTTTTAGAGTATGGAATTTTTGATACTTAAAGGTTGCAGCACATTCTAATACAGACTCGCTGTCTTTTGACATATCTACAACCCTATTTGAGTGAAATTGAATCAAGCTTTTCGACAAATCACGCTCGTGAAAATGGAGGACCCTCGCACGGTATATTCTACCTTGGAAGTCTATATAAGCGGGCAAATAGATCTTAAAACCTCGGTAGACACTCGCAAGATGCAATATGAAACTCTCATATCTAGCACGCTGAACCCGTTTTTCTAATTCCAGTAACAAAATATTCACTGTACACACATGCCTCACAGCGTCATCGACGTAACAACGCTTTAATTCATCAGAAGCTCTTACTACATCTAGATTAGCTAGATCACTTTTCATAAGAATACCAAACTCTTCTAATTAGGCTTTATGATCCAATATGAAATCCAAAAAGACTGTGTTTATCTCAAAGGCTTGACACTGAAGTTGATTCATTACATCCATAAAAGAATTTCTTTCATAGATATTGATATAGAAATGGCTATAGTCATGAGAAGTTAGTAGACAATAACGGTTTAACATATCGCCAGAGATCTCACTTTAAGTAACCACCTTTAATGTCATCTAACGTAACATTCGCCAGTAGCTTTTCATCCTCCTCATTTTTTTTAAAACCCAAGGTTCTGGAGGACAAATCATAGGCAGATGGAATTTCATAGGAAGAAGACGGTAGTCAAAATTACACGACACAAAACCAGCCTTCTTATAACCCTTCTTAGAAACAGGGACTGAATTGGCATCGGTATGAGTATCTTTTACAAATTTCTCACTATCCTTATCTTTAGTATAAAAAAGAACTTATTTTTCAATTAATAATTCCACACATTTGGCACTGATAGTCATACGTTCATTACCAACCTTTTTAGCCTTTTTGATATCTTTTCTGACCTTACCACTCATCTGCTTTTCAATCTTACACTTCTTATTATCCTTTATTATGGCACTATTAACCCTTTGGTCTAGATTTAGCACCCCTTTAGGTTTTTTTTCTAGCACTTCTACCTCATATCTCCAAGCTGTAGCATGAACTTGCACATTAGAATCAAGCTGATCTACTAAAGTAGCGACCCTAACGGACGGTCTAGAGGTTTCAACACTGTTGAATACAGAACCTAGGACATGAATAATAATTGCCTCCAGTGTAAATTGACCTAAATCACTAATTAAATCAAGGTCATCATCGGATAGGCTTTTCTTTTTCTATTTTAGATAATCCTTAATAGAAATATATGGGCTATCAGACTCTTTACCCATCAATAGTTTGACCATTGCAGGATAAGATTTAAAGATGCTCTTTCATCATATCGGATAGTCAAACTTTCTATTTCTATCTGCATATCTTTCAACCTTTCTATGTTACAATCCTAACGTTTATACAAATGTATTTTTTCCAATATCGTGTAAACCTCATTATTATAATTATAGGCCTTACTATATATCAGGTCAGATCTATGTTCCAATATGTTATAAAATTGATTCCAGAAAGCATCAATAATAGTCTTGTTTTATATGTACTATAATCGGCATCATCAGTATCATCAGCGGTAGGGATTCTTTCAATTGATTGATCATTACAATATCTTCTATCACGATCAAATAGATGATCCATATCACTTTCTTCCTCTTCCAAATCCTCCTCTTGGATCCCCCATCTCTTCTTTCTCATTCTTACTATCCTCACGATTCCGTTGCTCTTCCGCCGTCCATTTCTTCCCATTTGCAAGTTCATCATTACCCGCTTTCTTAGAATAAGTTCTAACAGTCGTATATTCAGGAATACATGTTAGTGGCCAATTCATCTTCTTACAATACCCTCGCTTTTCTGCCATTGCTATAATAGAATACCTTTGTACTTTCAAATAGTGAAATATAGTAGCCGTACCATGACTGGCGCCAACAGTATTCGTTGAATAGGAGATGGTCAAGGTAGCTTTCATAGTAGGTAAAAGCCTTGAATTAAGGTCTGGCAGCCGACTAGTAGTTTGACTGTAACTACCACAGAAATGGATCATGAATTTTATGGTTGACTTTAAGTTCTATTTTCTGTTATTCGTTTCGATAAAAATTGAAATAATCCTACCTAACGCCAATTGTCAACCTATCACGACCGTTGTGGGTCAAATAGAATAAATCCTATATGTTTTCCTCTTCTCGGTTGGATTACCCCAATAGAGTTTGTAGTATCGGGCCCTATGGGTCATTTTTAATCCCTAGTGCTCAAGCTTCGAAAAAAAACAAAGCGTCGTACCGTTTTTAAGTAGCTAGGACACACTGAAGTATCATTTTACAATCTAATTTAACAGATATAGCACGGGAACCAGGAGTTTCCTCTTGGACACAAGCTACGTCCCTAATTTTCAAGTGGAGCTTCTTCTCTCCGAGGACTCAAAGCTTTAGGACCTTCCAAGTAGAAGGTGCTTCCTGTACTAATGGATCATGTTGCCAAACCCTGGCATTTCACTCCCTTCTCACTTTAAGACATGTCGAACCATTTCGGAGGGGCTATTTTCCTACATTGGGGAAAACATTTAATCTTTAAATGAAGAGGAGCAAATTACAGAGGAAGGCATTTGTACATGTCTGTACAGGAACCGTGGAATGTATAAACTCCAATTGTACATCCCATCCCTCAACTTTCGATTTTGAGGTATTCTTTAGTTCCTAAATAGCCTTTAGGTACAGTTAAAGATCGGACCCGTTCCCTATTGGTTTTGCTTAACACATTATTCCTAAACAGCCTTTTGTAACAGCTAAAGATCGGACTTGTTCCCCATTGGTTTTTTATTATGTACATGAATAAATGCACCACCTTTATAGGTTTTAATTTTAACTTTCGTTTGAAGTTAAAATTGATTTTTCAGATCGTTAAATAAAAAAATTGCTTTTTCACATCGTCTAAATAGAAGTCATTTTTTTTATACTAAAAGTAAAAATAAATCAAATAAAATAATTAAATAGCTTTCAGTGTTGTCCTGTATGGGTCGGTTTTCCTTGGGTGGGGTTAGTTTGATACAGATTTATGTTTTTGGGAGCCTGTAGCTGTTTTTTTTGGGTCTGTTTTGTTTTCTTTCTAGCAGTAGTGGCTTTTTTGATGTCTGTGGGAACCTGTTATGTCTCTGTTTTTCTTTCTCTGTCTTATATATGTATTAAGCCTTCCCCTTACGGCTAGTGTAAGGGAATGTATGCGTGTGTGGGTGTGTGTGTTTTGTTCTCCTGTCGGTTCGTGCATGCTGTTTTAGGTTTGAGGCTAGTGCGGCTGGCCTGTTTTCTGGCCATTTTTTGTTCTTGATCCTGGTGCCTTCTGCTCTCCTTGAGCTGTTATGGGCTGCTTCTTTATGGATGATCAGTTTCTGCACTTTATCTGTGGGCTTGTGGCAGCTGGTTCCTTTGGCCAGCTTTGATGTTGATTTGTTCTTGGTGGGTGGTTAGTGCTCTCTGCTGCGGTTTTGTTTGGGGATGAAAAGGGCTCCTGTTCTTGCTTCGTTTTGTTGCTGCGGTTCTGCTGCTTGCTGATTGTTGCTCCGGTTTGGCTGCGGTGTGTTGCTGCATTTAGGTGTTGGTTTGCTGCTGCGGTCAGTTCTGCTCCTTGATACTGCGATTTGCTGCTGCTTGCTGCGGTTGTAATTTGCTGCGGTTGTGCTACTTTCCCATGCTTTTGATTGATGCTCCATTGTTCATATCTCGTTGTGGCCTTGTTGTCTTCTTTTGATTGGTTTTCTAACCCTTTTCTCTCCAGGGGTTATGGTTTAGGCATCCAAGATGGGCTGTATATTTTGTTTGAATTTTGTAAGGCCTTGTTTGCCTCTTGGTTAGTTTGGTTGGTTGTGGCTCAACCATAAAGCCTATTTTTGCTTGCTTTTGGCTTGGGTTTTGCGGTGGTTTTTAAGGCCTGAGGTATGCCTCTTGTATTCATTTTTTTTTTTTTTTTTTTTTGTTATACTACATTTAATTACAAAAAAAAAAAATAATTAAATAGGCAATTGTTTCAAATGGTATCCCTTCCTCTCTAGCTCTCTCTCTCTTTCCTCTCAATAATTGGTTTTTTTTAAAGAGACAATCCTATAATTAATTTCTACTATGTATATCCCGAATCTTTTTGCCAATAAAATACATGAAAAGTAAAAAAATTGAGAAACTAAAACAATAAAATAATTTACTCATTGCAGTATTTGGGAAAAAAATACTTTATTTTTTTTTACTATATTTGAAAAAAAAACACTAAATAAAAAGGAATGAAAGAGAGTTAAAGGGAGGAGAGAAAGACTTAAAAGAAAAAAAAGAATTTGAGAGCAACACACGAAGGAAGCAAGTTGTGACATCGTCTGAAACGATTATTCATGTCTTTAAAAATTGTATAAGTTGTATAAAATTAAAAATTTATTCTATTTACTTTAAAGTTTGGAACAATTATTCATGTCTTTAAAAATCGTATAAGTTGTATAAAATTAAAAATCTATTCTATTTGCTTTAAAATATAAAAAATATAAAATCTATTCTATTTGCAATTATTTACTCATTGTAGTATTTGGAAAAAAAATAGTTTACTTTTTTTTATTATACTTGACAAAAAAAAACTAAATAAAAAGGAATGAAAGAGAGTTAAAGGGAGGAGAGAGAGACTTAAATGAAAAAAAGAATTTGAGAGAAACCGACGGAGGAAGCAAATTGTGACATTGTCTGAAACGATTATTCATGTCTTTAAAAGCCGTATAAGTTGTATAAAATTAAAAATTTATTCTATTTGCTTTAAAGTTTGGAATGATTATTCATGCCTTTAAAAACCTTATAAGTTGTATAAAATTAAAAATTTATTCTATTTACTTTAAAATATAAAAAATATAAAAATTACTTGAAGAAAGATTTAATCTTTTTTTTATGTCAGCCTTGATAACACCCACCAAAATAGAAAATGTGAAACCATTTCAAGAAAAATGCAATGGGATAGAGAGAGACAAATAAGAAATGAATGAAAGGGAGAAAATTAAAAAGCATTTAGAATGAGAAAGCTGAGAAAGGGATGATAAAGAGAAAGAAAGGGAAACGGATGAGAGAGAGAGAGAGAGAGAGAAAAAGGCAAAGATGAAAGGAATGAGAGTGGGAGGTTTTGTTAACTGCTCAACTTATTGGTATAGTTTTTCAATTTTATTCCTTTAATTTGTTGTGAAGATGGCAGTTAAGTTAGGGGTAATTTTAAAAGTGTAAAATGTGACAGGGTTTTATTGGGTTCCAATAACCGCCCAAATTGTAACTTCCAACTAATACACCCACTCAAGAAACTAATTGCGTGGTAAGATTTTGAATGGCCGGAGGCGGGGAAGAAGAAAGGACAACGTTGGAGTTCACCCCCACATGGGTTGTTGCCTGCTTCTGCACTGTCATCGTCGGCATTTCGCTCGCCGTTGAACGCCTCCTCCATTTCACCAGAAAGGCAAGTTCTTTTTCTTCCGATCTCTCTCTCTCCCTCTCTCCCTCTCTCTCTCTCTCTCTCTCTCTCTCTATATATATATATATATATATATATATATATGTGTGTGTGTGTGTGTAGTTTTGAATCTTCTCATTTTTATTGTCATTTCTTTAGCAATCAAGGTCCAGGAATGTTGTTTTCATTGTAAATTTCAATTTTGAAAGTTTCTTTCTTTCACCCATCTGACTGAACCGCCATTACAGCAGTATCTGAAGAAGAAGAACCAAAAATCCCTCTTCGAAGCTCTACAGAAAGTAAAAGAAGGTTGCCATTTCACCCCTCCTCTTCTTCTTCCTCACTCTTCGAACATTTTCGTTCAATTTCTTGAAAATAATAAGGCTTTATTGTTTATAAATCTATGGCATAATTATAGATCTTTACTGCATTTTATTTCCTTCAAATGCCTAATGGTTTTAAGCCCGCTTAAAATATGGACAGTCTATTCGGGTCCTCCACCAATGGTTTTAAGCCCACTTAAAATATGAATAACTCATTCGGGTCCTCCACCAATAGCTTTAAGTTAGCTTAAAATATGGACAGTCTGTTTGGATCCTCTAAAAATGGCTTTAAGCCTGCTTAAAATATAGACAACCCATTCGAGTACTCCAAAAATAACTTTTTAGCCCATGAAAAATGTGGACAACTTTCATGCTCTCTAAAAAATGTCTTTTTACCCAATTTAAAAGAAATGAACAGTTTTATACTTTTCTTATACGCTTCAATGGCTAATAAAAATTATAGCCAGCTTTATGCTCTCCAAAATTGTATTAAAATATAAAAATAAAATTTGACATTGATTTTGTCATTTAGTCTTGAAGGATAAAATTAAATTTAAATTTTGTATCGTTTGAACTTATTTTTATTAAGTTTTCTACGACATTTAAGTTATGATTTTTTCAAAGTTATTACAAATATAATTGTCATCGTGATATTTAAATTTAGGTGGACAATTTAATTTGTCAAAATTAAAATTAAAAATTCAAGTTCTCTTATAGAACCGCGGTTGACTTGATTTCAATTCGAATTTATGTCCGAATTGAATACGTAAGCAACCTATTTATATAGGTACAGTCATAAATAAAGTGATTTTAAAATTTTTACTTCAATAAATTAAAGATATAAATTTGTTTAAATAACTCGAGTAGGACATGCATAGCGTGTCTCTGATTCTTTTGTTAAGATACTTCATTGGCTATTTTACACTGCTGCAAATTTCAACATTGATATGACAATCGTATTTCAAAAGAAAACCACGGATTGTATGGAACGACCCAACTATTATCCATCGGTACTTGTTCATTACTCTCCAACGGTATTGGTTGGCCTTCTTTTCTTCGGTATACTGGATAGGAATCAATTCCTAGAGTTGTGCCTCGAGCAAATAGCTTCGGATATTGCCTTTTATACTTTTCATTTTTCATGCAAGGCGAGTGTTCGTTGTACATTCCACATGGACCGTGTATCATGTGTTTGAGCACTGCACTGTACAATTCAGGCTCCAATCTTTTGTCTTGGATTTCAGCCCTAATAATACCATCATTATCATTCGGAGTATTTAGCTTATCATTTTCATCTAAAATTAAAAGCATATGTACATGTGGTAAACCCATTTTTTGAAACTCAATGACATATGCATATGTAATGACTTTTCCTAAGACATTCTTGGTTAAAATGTCATTTTTCATCTCTTCAAGTTTTGAATGAAAAATCCTTGCTACCAAATCAGGGCGATCATTTGGTACTTGTCCTAGTAATAGCTCAATTTTGATTTCAGGCCAATTCGAATTATATGTCATTGTAAGAAAAAGATCAGGTTTACTGTATTTTTTTTTAACCAATTCCATTACATCTTGGTATCTTTGGTACATATCTCGGGGGCTTCCAACAAATGACGATGGCAATATGACTCTACGTCCAATATTTCCTACATAAATTTTTTGATTAATTATTAACATGCTATAAGAATCGCAATGAGTAGTTTTCATGACAAAATGAACAACTTATACCTCCATAATTTTCACCAGCATGAATGGAGTTCAGAAGGCCTTGGTAAAAAGTCAACACGAATGTCATTTTGATGTCCACGTATCCATCTAAGTTTGTGGGTCTCAATTTTTACGTAATTATCCACAATATATTGTTGCAAGAGTCGGCCTTCTTGAAGAAGAAGTGATTGATTATTGGGACGGATCTAACATTGTAATATGTCAATAGTTGTAAATAAGTAAAAATAAAATAAATTGAAAAGATAATTTTTTTATAGATGTGATGGCTTATCCCAACGGGCTGCCCCATATCTATCCCCCGGGGTTCAAATCCCGGGAGCCCCGTTCCCCAATTAACAAGAAAAAAAATAAATAAATTGAAAGGAATAGTGAAAAAATTATATTGCATATGTATCCTCACCTGTAATAAAAATGCATAGAAATCACAACACGTTACTTTTGTGCCGGTATTATTTCTACTATTAACACCCCATCCCTATGTCCCATATGGCAGTAACAAAGGATATTGTAATGGATCATAGTATCCGGCAACGTCTGGAACTGTAATGAGATTACCACTGAATCTTTCAACAATTATATCTCTTTCCCTTATATTTCCTGCTTCTTCGCCACCCACCAAAACTGCAGCAACTTCAAAACATGTTGGAAGATTGTATTGGCGCATGTTACACGGTTGCTCCTTAATTATAAGTCGACATTCATGTAGATCTTGTTGTTGCGCTAAATGACGAAATGTCTGGACAAATGGATTGTAAGTATTTAAAATACTTGTTATCTTCTCAATCAACTCGTTCTGCAGACCTTCATTTTCAGTCATTCGATTTTGAATCTCATGATCAATATCGTAAATGTACAACTGTAAGTATCTTGGCCTCTTAGTTGAGTTTAGTAAGAGAGTTCCAATCTTGTGGTAGATAGCTCATTGTGCACGAAACGTATAAATTCCACGACTTCTAGCTGTTAGATTTTCGTCAATATGAACCCGCATTGAAGTGAAGGAGAAGACATGATTATATGCACGAATATTTTGTCTGAAGTGTCGACCCTCAACAGTTTGGTCAGAGAATATATCAAGCAGCTCAAGCGGTGCTACTATTTGAGGTAGAATAGTTGCTCCATTATTACAACACATGGTTGATGTTTCGCGATGGAACAATCTTGCTTGACAATGTCGGCATATAATTGGCATTGACAATTGCAATATTTGAACTCGACTACTTTGGTGAAAATTTCTTACGCAATTGTGATATCTTTGTCGAGGAAATAAATGAACATTTGGAATTACATTCACTTCATTGAATTTCTATGATATTGGTCAGCATGCGTGATATTTCCTATGTAAGTAATTTATCAAATAAATATAATATGATATTATTTTCATAAATAGATTTATTCGATATTGTTAGATATTAGTACGTTAAAGTAAATAAATAAATAATATAGTTGTACCTTCTATATAAATTTGGCAGGATTTATCTTCTCTCGATCTACTTATGCCACCATGCTCATACGTAGAATTAATAGGTGCATATCGAGGTAGACGCCTCAAACGAGTGAGTTGAGGTCTCCCACATTCTAGCGGATATGAGTTTTGAGCCGCAATGAATGTGGCACCAAAGTTAGTGGTTGACAAGGTGAATCCTGTTGTCGACGCAGTATATTTTGAATCCTTCGAGGTACTGCATCCATGAAGTTCGATATATCTCATACTAAAATAGTTAATAAAATGGTCATAGATGATGTGGGATGACAATAACATAACATTTTATGTTTTGATAATTATTAGTTTAGAAAAGATAGATCTTTTACCCTGCGAATGATCTTCATTTTGACATTGATGTTCAGATTGATTCACACGCCTTCTAATTTGTTGTGTTAGGCGACGTCGTTCTAGCCTTTGGACAATTTGTTCAGGACTCGTGTTATGTAGTCTTATTTGTTCTGAATGCCTATTCTTTGTCTTTCTTGCGCACCAGCTTCTACACTCAGACATTGTCTACATTCTGACCCATTGCAACCATTCAATTGATTGGTTATGCTCTCCGACTTGTGTACCATTTGATAGTCTTGGTATGTCATCTATCTGATCTTGATGATTATTCTCCATTCTACCATATGACTCTAGAACAAAAATTCTTTGACGTACATTATATATTTTTTTGTAAGTAATAATGCAATAAAAATGACAAACAAGGCATGAATAGCAAATTCTGGATTAATAAAATAGTTTATGTAAAATAATTGCGACTTTGAAAATGATCTCTGGCCCTTGAATTTTCAGACCCTCGAATATTGGCGACCAAAAAATTGAACCACTCTAGACAATTTCTATAAAAAAAAACAAAAAAGGAATAATGAACTCTCACTTATTTTGTTACATGCATTTGTAGTGTTTCTTATAGTTTGTTTTATATCAAGAATTGAATTTAAATTAGTATGTTGCGTTTCAGCATTGTTAAGATACTTCATTCGCTATTTTATTCTACATTTGTATGTTAAAACTTTTAATAATTTTAATTCATCTCATGTTTATTTTCTATTTTTTATAATTAATCTTTTTTTGCAACATTTTTCTACAATAGAAAACAGAAAATCAAAATACTTTGACAATAAAAAACTAAAGATTGCAAACGTGTAGATTCTACTGGTAAACCTTTTAAAAAAAAAAAATAATAGATGGTTTTTTTAAAAAATTAATTTTAAAAAATCAATTGACACAACCTTTTTAATTGACGATTTACAAAAAAAAAGTTTTAAGTTTTTAAAAAATAAACACAGATGAAATTTTTATTGTTTAAAATTTTTGAAAACATGAGCTATTCCATACGTTTTAAAATTTTAATTCATCCCAGGTTTATTTTATATTTTTTATGATTAAGAGAATAAATTTTATAAGAAACAGAAAATTCAAATACTTTGAACAAAACAATACAAATAAGAAAATAAATTTTATAAGATATACCTGAATAAACGCACCACTTTTTTTTTTTTTTTGCGTCAGTCTATTTTTTAATCTCATAACTGAAAAATACATAAAAAATTCCAAAGAAGAATATGTAGTGAGTTGGCTAAAAAAAACATCAGGTTTGTTCAAGTTTCGTTTGAATATTTTTTTACTTTTTTTATTAATAATTTCTTTCCTGCTTTAAAAAACATAAAAAGAATTATGTACATTTTAAAAAGAATTAATTTGGATATTATAAATTGTTAAAAATTTGTAAATTTTTTAGTTTTTAAAAAAAAAAAACATAAAAGAATTCTGTACATTTTAAAGGAAATTTGTTATTTTTTTTAGTACACTAATCTTTAATTTATTTTATGATTTGAAAAATATGAAAAGAAATTAAATGATAATAGGCAAACGAAAGAAAAAAAACCTTCAATGAGTGAGAGATGAAATATATCTGCAACTTAGTATACTTACCTACAACCTGCAAAGAAGAAAAAGGGTGAGAGAGAAACAGGAAAAAAAAAATATGAGAGAAATGAAGAATAACATTAAAAGGGATGTGAGAGAGATATAGTTAACTTGCATAAAAAGAATGAGACAGAGAGGTATTATTTTTTGCACCAATATAAAAACTTGCAGAGTAAATTTGTATTTGGGTACTGTTGTTTTTTAAAAGGGACAAAAACTTTTGAGTTTTAAATTGTTAATAGGAATGGTTAAAAAGTGGGTTTTATATTTTTTAATTTCACAATAAAAAAATACATCATAAATTCAAAAGAAAAAAATACAGTTGGTTGGTTAAAAAAAAGTTAATTAAACACGAAAATAAACAACATAATATTTGGCTTATTATTTTATTTATTTATTTAATTTTTTTTCTCAAATTTTTGTATATTTTAATATTTTAATAAAAAAATAAAAAATTTACTTTTTATGTTGACAGTACATAGGTATTTTATCATGGCAATGGCAGAGAAGCGAGGGTATTGTAAGAAGATGAATTGGCCACTAATATGTATTCCTGAATATACGACTGTTAGAACTTATTCTAAAAAAGTGAATAGTGATGAACTTGCTAATGGGAAGAAATGGACGTTGGAAGAGCAACTGAATCGTGAGGATAGTAAGCGAGATAGCTTTTATAAGTGAAGACGGAAATGATCAGACATCTAAGAGTGGTAATGAGAGTTCAGTTCCAGCAGAATGATCTTTGCGACAACTAGCACATGATATTGGTTTTTTATATAGTAACATGAATGATTATTTTGATGAATTGTCTGAACTAGATGTTACTGGATGTTAGAAAGATTCAGAATCTCATTCTATCCAATAATTACACACTATCTCCTATTACCCTTTTCGAAATATATACCCAATAAAAGACATACCTTTTATACTTTAATAAGTTGTTCATATAATGAGCCTATATGTATGGGTACTAAACAAGAAGACACCTTTGTGCTAACAGGGCTAGGTCGTTTGTTAAACCTCTATTTTCAAAACATAGTATACTCACCAGCTAATTCATTAGGTCTTTACCTAGGACACCCTTCATTTTTGAGTGAATTATGTCAGACTAAGAAGGTGAAACGTCTTTATAGACTGGATCTCACAAGAACCATCATGTCAATTGATCGAGATCATCTTTTGATGAAGCTATCACATATAGTGAAGGATGAGAAAATTATGGAATTAGTATGTAAACAACTGAACACGCCTATCTTGGATGTTAGAGAGATTCAAATAATTAATTACTCTCCATTTGGAGAAGGGCACGGAATGCCATCCGTTGGCTTTCTTACTATGGTTATTCTCAATTTTGTCTTATCCAAACTGAATCATGAATTTCTGGTTGCATTTCCTAGGGTGTCTTATAAAAGATCATTTCATGAAGTTTTTCTCTATTGCCACGACGAAACTTCTTTCATAGATGAAGAAAAACTCCAAATTGTGATGCGTGTTCTACTCGAGTTATTTCAACAAATTTATATCTTTAATTTGACGGTTACAAAGAAAATTGAAAGCTTCGTTCTTGAAATCTCAGATCCAATCCACCTGGGCCCCTGTAATTGTCCTCTATCTCTCTCTCTCTCTCTCTCTCTCTCTCTCTGTTGTAGAAAGCTATGGCTATTGGTCAAACCCTAATTTTCTGTTTCTGATCTAATTCACATTTTGTACACACATACACACACACACACACACACACATATATATATACAGAGAGAGAGAGAGAGAGAGAGAGAGAGAGAGAGAGAGAGAGAGAGAGAGAGAGAGAGAGAAATTACCTGGGATTTTGCAGAATAACTTTGCTTATAGTGGGAATGAAGAGTAGAGGGTTGAAGAAGACATATCTGAGTTGTTGCGATTTACACAGAGACATAGCCCTCATCACTATTTTTCCCACCATCCTCTTCCCCTTTCTTCGGTTCGCGTCGTGCCAAGCCTCTGGTTTATGGCCGAAAATAATGGAACGGGGTTTTCAGAATTTGAGCCTGAGAATCAGCGACTTGACGGTTTACTCTTACCTATTTGCAGTTGAAGTTGTGTAGGTAAGAGATAGCGCTTTAATCAAATTTCAAATGAGATAGAACGTGGGTTGTTATTTTAGTGAATACCTCAAAATTGAAAGTTGAAGGATGGGATGTACAATTGGAGTTTATACATTCCACGGTTCCTGTACAGATATGTACTAATGCCTCCCTCTGTAATTTGCTCCTCTTCATTTTAAAATTAAATGTTTTTCCCAATGTAGGAAAACAGCCCATCCGAAATGGTTTGGCATGTCTTAAAGTGAGAAGGGAGTGAAATGCCAGGGTTTGGCAAGATGATCCACTAGTACGGGAAGTGCCTTCTACTTGGAAGGTCCTAAAGCGTTGAGTCCTCGGAGAGAAAAAGCTCCACTTGAAAATTAGGGGCGTGGCCTGTGTCCAAGAGGAAACTCCTGGTTCCTGTGCTATATCTGTTAAATCAGATTGTAAAGTGATACTTTAGTGTGTCCTAGCTACTTAAAAAAAGGGTATGATGCTTTGTTTTTTTTCGAGGCATGAGCACTAGGGATTAAAAATGACCCCTAGGGCCCGATACTACAAACTCTATTGGGGTAATCCAACCAAGAAGGGAAAAACACATAGGATTTATTCTATTTGACCCACAACAGCCGTGATAGGTTGACAATTGGCGTCAGCTAGGATTATCTCAACTTTTATCGAGACGAATAATAGAAAATAGAACTTAAAGTCAACCATGAAATTCATGATCCATTTCTATGGTAGTTACAGTCAAACTACTAGTCGGTTGCCGGACCTTAATTTAAGGCTTTCACCTACTATGAAAGCTACCTTGACCAGCTCCTACTCAACGAATACTGTTGGCGCTGGTCATGGTAAGGCTACTATATTTCACTATTTGACAGTACAGAGGTATTCTATCATGGCAATGGCAGAGAAGCGAGGGTATTGTAAGAAGATGAATTGGCCGCTAACATGTATTCGTGAATATACGACTGTTAGAACTTATTCTAAGAAAGCGGATAGTGATGAACTTGGTAATGGGAAGAAATGGATGTCGGAAGAGCAACGGAATCGTGAGGATAGTAAGAACGAGAAAGAAGAGAGGGGGGGATCCAATGAGGAGGATTTGAAAGAGGAAGAAAGTGATATGGATCATCTATTTGATCGTGATAGAAGATATTTTGATGATCAATCAATTGAAAGAATCCTTACCGCTGATGATACTGATGATGCTGATTATAGTACATATAAAAACAAGACTATTATTGATGCTTTCTGGAATCAAATTTATAAAATACTGGGACATAGATCTGACCTGATGTATAGTAACGACTATAATTATAATAATGAGGATTACACTATGTTGGAAAAAATACCTTTGTATAAATGTTAGGATTGTAAGATAGAAAGGTTGAAAGATATGTAGATAGAAATAGAAAGTATGACCATATGATATAATGAAAAGAACATCTTTAAATCTTATCCTGCAATGGTCAAACTATTGATGGGTAAAGAGTCTAATAGCCCATATATTTATGTTAAGGATTATCTAAAACAAAAAAAGAAAAGCCTATCCGATGATGACCTTGATTTAATTAGTGATTTAGGTCAATTTACACTGGAGGCAATAATTATTCATGTCTTAGGTTCTATATGCAACAGTGTTGAAACCTCTAGACCGTCCGTTAGGGTCGTTATTAGTAGATCAGCTTGATTCTAATGTGCGAGTTCATGCTACAACTAGGAGATATGAGGTAGAAGTGCTAGAAAAAAAACCTAAAGGGGTGCTAAATCTAGACCAAAGGGTTAATAGTGCCATAATAGAGGATAATAAGAAGCGTAAGATTGAAAAGCAGATGAGTGGTAAGGTCGGAAAAAATATCAAAAAGGCTAAAAAGGTCGGTAATGAACGTATGACTATCGGTGCCAAATGTGTGGAATTATTAATTGAAAGAGAAGTGGTTATTTTTTATACTAAAGATAAGGATAGTGAGAAATTTGTAAAAGAAACTCGTACTGATGCCAATTCAGTCCCTGTTTCTAAGAAGGGTTTTAAGAAGGCTAGTTTTGTGTTGTGTAATTTTGACTACTGTCTTCTTCCTATGAAATTCCATCTGCCTTTGATTTATCTTCCAGAACCTTGGGTTTTAAAAAAAAATGAGGAGGATGAAAAGCTGTTGGCGAATGTTACGTTAGATGACATTAAAGGTGGTTACTTAAGTGAGATCTCTGGCGATATGTTAAACCGTTATCGTCTACTAACTTCTCATGACTATAGCCATTTCTATATCAATATTTATGAAAGAAATTCTTTTTTTGGATGTAATGAATCAACTTCAGTGTGAAGCCTTTGAGATAAACACAGTCTTTTTGAATTTCATATTGGATCATAAAGCCCAATTAGAAGAGTTTGGTATTCTTATGAAAAGTGATCTAGCTAATCTAGATGTAGTCAAAGCTTCTAATGAATTGAGGCGTTGTTACGTCGATGACGCTGTGAGGCATGTGTGTTCAATGAATATTTTGTTACTGGAATTAGAAAAATGGGTTCAACGTGCTAGATATGAGAGTTTCATATTGCATCTTGCTAGTGCCTACCGAGGTTTTAAGATCTATTTGCCCGTTTATATAGACTTCCGTGGTAGAATATACCCTGCGGGGGTCCTCCATTTTCACGAGTGTGATTTGTCGAAAAGCTTGATTCAATTTCACTCGGATAGGGTTGTAAATATGTTAAAAGACAGCGAGTTTGAATTAGAATGTACTGCAGCCTTTAAGTATAAAAAATTCCATACTCTAAAAGAAGCTAATTCCTGGTAAAAGGATAATGAACGCTATATGGAAAATTCGAATGAATCTCTTTTTAAATTAGCACTTAATGCTAGTGATCCTTTTCAGTTCCTATCCAGGGTTAAATCTAACCAGAAAGCGGATAAAAGTAAAAGATTTTCGCAGGTTCCCGTGAGCCAAGATGCCTCTGCGAGTGCGTATCAAATCATGAGTTACCTCTTGCATAATAAGGAAATGGGTGAACTAACTAATCTTCTTCCGTCTGGTACCGGTAAAATCCAAGATTTGTATTTGTCTTTGAGAGATGATCTTGAACAATTCTTGAAAAAAGAAGTAATTAATGAGAATACCTTCTTTATAATAAATAAATTTTTAACGAGAAAGCTCGTCAAAGGCCTCTTTATGCCCTTGATATATGGAAAGACGGAATATGGTATGCGAGATGTTATCCAATCTCATTATGGTTCATTGCTGAGTCACACGGATATCATAAACCTAACTAAACTTTGCCACAAATTTTGGATGGAAAAGTATCCAGGGATAGCCAATTTAATGAAGTTGATTAACCTAATTGGTTGGTTTTGTTCCATCCTGGAGAAACCTGTAATATATACTACAAGTTACTACGGTACAGTGAAGGATTATTTGAGTAGCAAAAAAGAGGTTATTTAGATTTATGATCGGAGTAAAAAGAAGAATCGCCAACATCAGGTTACTCTCAGAGTTGCTACGTCGGAAAGGGATAGTCGGAAGACTAAGACTGCTACCTATGTCAACTTTATTCATCAGAAGGATGCTTATATAGCCATGAAAGTGGTTGAAAAATTCACAGAAAAGTCTGGTAAGGG